>MJUT01044311.1:69016-83020 GCA_002080005.1 Gigantidas platifrons | reverse complement strand
ATTGAACACCACTTTCAATAACGTATAGCATGGTAAGCAGTTTTATTGGCTTTTAACGCCACTTTCAACAACATGTCATGTATAACGTATAACATGGTGACCAGTTTCATTAGTGTTTAATTCCAATTTAATATGTCATGTATAACGTGTAACATGGTGACCAGTTTTATTGGTGCTTAATTCCACTTTCAACAATATGTCAGTTATAACATATAACATAGAGACCAGTTTAATTGGTGTTTAACGCCATTTTCAACAATATGTCAGTTATAACGTATAACATGGTGACCAGTTTTATTGATGTTTAATTCCACTTTAATATGCCATGTCTAACGTATAACATGGTGACCAGTTTTATTGATGTTTAATGCCACTTTCAACAATGTCTCAGTTACATGTATAACGTATAACATGGTGACCAGTTTTATTGGTGTTTAATGCCACTTTCAACAATGTGTCAGTTATAATGTATAATATGGTGACCAATTATATTGATGTTTAACGCCACTTTCAACAATATGTCAGTTATGACGAATAATATGATTGCCAGTTGCATTGGTGTTGAAAGCCACTTTCAACCATATGTCAGTTATAACATATAACATGGTGGTAAATTTGATTGGTGTTTAACGCCACTTTCAACAATGTGTCAGATATAACGTATAACATGGTGGTAAGTTTTATTGGTATTTAATGCCACTTTCAACAATATGTCAGCTATATTCCATAACATGGTGACCAGTTTTATTGGTGCTTAGCAAACTTTAAACAATACGTCAGCAATAACTGATAAAATTGTGCCCACTTTTATTGGTGTTTAGCGCCACTTTCAATAATATGTCAGTTAAAATGGTTAACGTGGTGATCAGTTTTATTGGCATTTAATGCCACTTTCAACAAAATGTCAGCTATTATGTATAACATGTTGAACAGTTGTATTGGTGCTTAAGGCCACTTTCAACAATGTGTCAGTTATAACATATAACATGGTGGTCAGTTTATTGGTGTTTAACGCCACTTTCAACAATGTGTCAGTTATAACATATAACATGGTGGTCAGTTTATTGGTGTTTAACGCCACTTTCAACAACATGTCATGTATAACTTATAACATGGTGACCAGTTTAATTAGTGTTTAATTCCACTTTGATATGTCATGTATAGCGTTTAACATGGTGACCAGTTTTATTGGTATTTAATTCCACTTTCAACAATATATTAGTTATAACGTATAACATGATGGTAAGTTTTATTGGTGTTTTGCATCACTTTCAAAAATGTGTCAGGAATAACGTATAACTTGATAGTCAGTTTTATTGGTGTTTAATGCCACTTTCAACAGTTTTATTTGTGGTAATCAGAAGGACAGACAATAAAAAATGTAGTCTATCAAGTTTGATCAGCTAAATCGTTCACGTGGTGGCCAGTTGTATTGGTGTTGAACGCCACTTTTAACCATGTGTGAGCTATAACGTATAACATGGTGGCCAGTTTTATTAGTGGTGAACGCCACTTTGAACAAAATGTCAGGAATAGCGTATAACATGGTGGCCAGTTTTATTGCTGTTGAACACCACTTTCAACAATATGTCATGTATAGCGCATAACATGGTGACCAGTTTTATTGGTGTTGAATGCCACTTTCAACAATGTATCAGTTATAGCGTATAACGTGGTGATCAGTTTTATTGGCATTTAGTGCCACTTTAAGCAATATGTCAGTTATAACTGATAACATAGTGCCGATATTTATTGGTGCTTAGCGCCACTTTCAATAATATGTCAGTTAAAACGGTTAAGGTAGTGATCAGTTTTATTGGTATTTAATGCCACTTTCAACAATATGTCAGCTATTATGTATAACAGGGTGAACAGTTTTGTTGGTGCTTAAGGCCACTTTCAACAATGTGTCAGGTATAGCGTATAACATGGTGACCAGTTTTATTGGTGTTTAATGCCACTTTCAACAATATGTCAGCTATAATGTATAACAGGGTGAAAAGTTTTATTGGTGTTTAAGGCCACTTTCAACAATGTGTCAGTTATAATGTATGACATGGTGACCAGTTTTATTGGTGTTTAAGGCCACTTTCAACAATGTGTCAGTTATAAAGTATAACATGATGACCAGTTTTATTCGTATTTAATGCCACTTTCAACAATGTTTTAGTTATAGCGTATAACATGGTGACCAGTTTTATTGGTGTTTAATGCCACTTTCAGCAATGTCAGTTATAATGTATAATATGGTGACCAATTATATTGGTGTTTAATGCCACTTTCAACAATGTGGCAGGAACAACGTATAACATGGTGACCAGTTTTATTGGTGTTTAATGCCACTTTCAGCAATGTGTCAGTTATAATGTATAATATTGTGACCAATTATATTGGTGTTTAACGCCACTTTCAACAATGTGTCAGATATAACGTATACCATGGTGAGCAGTTTTATTGGCTTTTAACTCCACTTTCAACAATGTGTCAGGTATAGCGTATAACATGGTGGTCAGTTTTATTGGTGTTGAACGCCACTTTCAACAATGTGTCAGGTATAGCGTATAACATCGGGACCAGTATTACAGGTGTTGAATACTCTCAACAATATGTCAGTTATGACGAATAATATGGTGGCCACTTGCATTGGTGTTGAATGCCACTTTCAACAATATGTCAGGTATAACATGCAACATGGTGGTAAATTTAATTGGTGTTTAACGCCACTTTCAACAATGTGTTAGATATAACGTATAACATGGTGGTAAGTTTTATTGGAATTTAATGCCACTTTCAACAAATGTCAGTTATAATCTATAACAGGGTGAACAGTTTTATTGGTGTTTAAGGCCACTTTCAACAATGTGTCAGTTATAATGTATGACATGGTGACCAGTTTCATTGGTGTTTAAGGCCACTTTCAACAATGTGTCAGTTATAAAGTATAACATGATGACCAGTTTTATTCTTGTTTAATGTCACTTTCAACAATGTATCAGTTATAGCTCATAACATGGTGACCAGCTTTATTGGTGTTGAATGCAATTTTCAACAATGTATCAGTTATAGCTCATAACATGGTGACCAGCTTTATTGGTGTTGAATGCCATTTTCAACAATGTGTCAGTTATAGCGAATAACATGGTGACCAGTTTGGTTGGTGTTTAACGCCACCTTCAACAATATGTCAGGAATAACGTATAACATAGTGGTAAGTTGTATTGGCATTTAATGCCACTTTCAACGATATGTCAGTTATAATCTATAAAAGGGTGAACAGTTTTATTGGTGTTTAAGGCCAGTTTCAACAATGTGTCAGTTATAATATATTACATAGTGACCAGTTTTATTGATGTTTATGTCACTTTCAACAATGTGTCAGATATAATGTATGACATGGTGACCAGTTTTATTGGTTTTTAAGGCCACTTTAAACAATGTGTCAGTTATAAAGTATAACATGATGACCAGTTTTATTCGTATTTAATGCCACTTTCAACAATGTATTAGTTATAGCGTATAATATGGTGACCAGTTTCATTGGTGTTTAATGCCACTTTCAGCAATGTTACAGTTAAAATGTATAATATGGTGACAAATTATATTGGTGTTTAATGCCACTTTCAACAATGTGTCAGGAATAACGTATAACATGGTGACCAGTTTTATTGGTGTTTAATGCCACTTTCAACAATATGTCAGCTATAATGTATAACAGGGTGAACAGTTTTATTGGTGTTTAACGCCACTTTCAACAATGTGTCAGTTATAATGTATGACATGGTGACCAGTTTCATTGGTGTTTAAGACCACTTTAAGCAATGTGTCAGTTATAAAGTATAACATGATGACCAGTTTTATTCGTATTTAATGCCACTTTCAACAATGTATTAGTTATAGCGTATAACGTGGTGACCAGTTTTATTGGTGTTTAATGCCACTTTCAGCAATGTCAGTTATAATGTATTATATGGTGACCAATTATATTGGTGTTTAATGCAACTTTCAACAATGTGTCAGGAATAACGTATAACATGGTGACCAGTTTTATTGGTGTTTAATGCCACTTTCAGCAATGTGTCAGTTATAATGTATAATATTGTGACCAATTATATTGGTGTTTAACGCCACTTTCAACAATATGTCAGATATAACGTATAGCATGGTGATCAGTTTTATTGGCGTTTAGCTCCACTTTCAACAATGTATCAGGTATAGCGTATACCATGGTGGTCAGTTTTATTGGTTTTGAACGTCACTTTCAACAATGTGTCAGGTATAGCGTCTAACATCGGGACCAGTATTACTGGTGTTGAACACTCTCAACAATATGTCAGTTATGACGAATAATATGGTGGCCACTTGCATTGGTGTTGAATGCCACTTTCAACAATATGTCAGGTATAACATGCCACATGGTGGTAAATTTGATTGGTGTTTAACGCCACTTTCAACAATGTGTCAGATATAAAGTATAACATGGTGGTAAGTTTTATTGGCATTTAATGCCACTTTCAACAATATGTCAGTTATAATCTATAACGGAGTGAACAGGTTTATTGGTGTTTAAGGCCACTTTCAACAATGTGTGATTTATAAGGTATAACATGATGACCAGTTTTATTCTTGTTTAATGCCACTTTCAACAATGTATCAGTTATAGCTCATAACATGGTGACCAGCTTTATTGGTGTTGAATGCCACTTTCAACAATGTGTCAGTTATAGCGTATCACATGGTGACCAGTTTGATTGTTGTTTAACGCCACATTCAACAATATGTCAGGAATAACGTATAGCGTGGTGAGCAGTTTTATTGGCGCTTAACTCCACTTTCAAGAACATGTCATGGATAACGTATAACATGGTGGTAAGTTTTATTTGCATTTAATGCCACTTTCAACAATATGTCAGTTATAATCTATAAAAGGGTGAACAGTTTTATTGGTGTTTAAGGCCAGTTTAAGCAATGTGTCAGTTATAATATATGACATGGTGACCAGTTTTATTGATGTTTATGCCACTTTCAACAATGTGTCAGATATAATGTATAACATGGTGAGCAGTTTTATTGGTGTTGAACGCTACTTTCAACAATGTGTCAGGTATAGCGTATAACATCGGGACCAGTATTACTGATGTTGAACACTTTCAACAATGTGAGTTATGACGAACAATATGGTGGCCAGTTGCATTGGTGTTGAATGGCACTTTCAACAATATGTCAGGTATATCATGTAACATGGTGGTAAATTTGATTGGTGTTTAACGCCACTTTCAACAATGTGTCAGATATAACGTATAACATGGTGGTAAGTTTTATTGGCATTTAATGCCACTTTCAACAATGTGTCAGTTGTAATGTATGACATGGTGACCAGATTTATTTGTGTTTAACGCCACTTTCAACAATGTGTCAGATATAACGTATAGCATGGTGAGCAGTTTTATTGGCGTTTAACTCCACTTTCAACAATGTATCAGTTATAGCGTATCACATGGTGACCAGTTTTATTGGTGTTTAACTCCACATTCAACAATATGTCATGTATAACGTATAGCATGGCAAACAGTTTTATTGGTGTTTAACTCCACATTCAACAATATGTCATGTATAACGTATAACATAGTTGTAAGTTTTATTGGCATTTATTGCCACTTTCAACAATATGTCAGTTATAATCTATAAAAGGGTAAACAGTTTTATTGGTGTTTAAGGCCAGTTTCAACAATGTGTCAGTTATAATATATGACATGGTGACCAGTTTTATTGATGTTTATGCCACTTTCAACAATGTGTCAGATATAACGTATAACATGGTGAGCAGCTTTATTGGTGTTGAACGCTACTTTCAACAATGTGTCAGGTATAGCATATAACATCGGGACCAGTATTACTGATGTTGAACACTTTCAACAATGTCAGTTATGACGAACAATATGGTTGCCAGTTGCATTGGTGTTGAATGCCACTTTCAACAATATGTCAGGTATATCATGTAACATGGTGGTAAATTTGATTGGTGTTTAACGCCACTTTCAACAATGTGTCAGATATAACGTATAACATGGTGGTAAATTTTATTGGCATTTAATGCCACTTTCAACAATGTGTCAGTTGTAATGTATGACATGGTGACCAGTTTTATTGGTGTTTGAAGCCATTTTAAACAATGTGTCAGTTATCAAGCATAACATGATGACCAATTTTATTTGTGTTTAATGCCACTTTCAACAATGTGTCAGTTGTAATGTATGACATGGTGACCAGTTTTATTGGTGTTTGAAGCCATTTTAAACAATGTGTCAGTTATCAAGCATAACATGATGACCAGTTTCATTGGTGTTTAATGCCACTTTCAACAATGCAACAAAGTATCAGTTATAGCGTATAACATGGTGACCAATTTTATTTGTGTTTAATGCCACTTTCAACAATGTGTCAGTTATAGCGTATAACATGGTGACCAATTATATTGGTGTTTAACGTCACTTTCAACAATATGTCAGGTATAGCGTATAACATGGTGACTAGTTTTATTGGTTTTTAATGCCACTTTCAACAATGTATCAGTTATAGCGTATAACATGGTGACCAGTTTTATTGGTGTTTAATGCCACTTTCAACAATGTGTCAGGAATAGCGTTTTACATGGTGACCAGTTTTATTGGTATTTAATTCCACTTTCAACAATATATCAGTTATCATGCATAACATGGTGACCAGTTTTATTGGTGTTTAATATCACTTTCAAAAATGTGTCAGTTATAGCGTATAACATGGTGACCAGTTTTATTGGTGTTTAATGCCACTTTCAACAATGTGTCAGTTATAGCGTATAACATGGTGACCAATTATATTGGTGTTTAACGCCACATTCATCAATATGTCAGGAGTAACGTATAGCATGATGACCAGTTTTATTGGTGTTTAATGCCACTTTCAATAATGTATCAGTTATAGCGTATAACATGGTGACCAGTTTTATTGGTGTTTAATGCCACTTTCAACAATGTGTCAGTTATAGCGTATAGCATGGTGACCAATTATATTGGTGTATAACGCCACATTCATCAATATGTCAGGAGTAACGTATAGCATGATGACCAGTTTTATTGGTGTTTAATGCCATTTTCAACAATGTATCAGTTATAGCATATAACATGGTGACCAGTTTTATTGGTTTTTAATGCCACTTTCAACAATGTGTCAGTTATGACGAATAATATGGTGGCCAGTTGCATTGGTGTTGAATGACACTTTCAACAATATGTCAGATATGGCATATAATATGGTGGTATATTTTATTGGTGTTTAATGCCATTTTCAACAATGTGTCAAATATAATGTAAAACATGGTGGTAAGTTTTGTTGGTATTTAATGCCACTTTCAACAATATGTCAGCCATAATCCATAACATGGTGACCAATTTTATTGGTGCTTAGCGAAACTTTCAACAATATATCAGCTATAACTGATAACATCGTGACCACTTTTATTGGTGTTTAATGACACTTTCAATAATATGTCAGTTAAAACTGATAACGTGGTGGTCAGCTTTATTGGCATTTAATGCCACTTTAAACAATATGTCAGTTATAACTGATAATATAGTGCCCATATTTATTGGTGTTTAGCGCCACTTTCAATAATATGTCAGTTAAAATGGTTAACGTGGTGATCAGTTTTATTGGTATTTAATGCCACTTTCAACAATATGTCAGCTATAATGTATAACAGAGTGAACAGTCTTATTGGTGCTTAAGGCCACTTTCAACAATGTATCAGTTATAGCGTATTACATGGTGTTCAGTTTTATTCGTGTTTAATGCCACTTTCAGCAATGTGTCAGTTATAATGTATAATATGGTGACCAATTATATTGGTGTTTAACGCCACATTCAACAATATGCCAGGAATAACGTATAGCATGGTGAGCAATTTTATTGGTGTTTAAGGCCACTTTCAACAATGTGTCAGTTATAATGTACATGGTGACCAGTTTTATTTGTGTTTAAGGCCACTTTAAACAATATGTCAGTTATAAAGTATAACATGATGACCAGCTTTATTCGTGTATAATGCCACTTTCAACAATGTATCAGTTATAGCGTATAACATGGTGAACAGTTTTATTGGTGTTTAATGCCACTTTCAGCAATGTGTCAGTTATAATGTATAATATTGTGACCAATTATATTGGTGTTTAACGCCACTTTTAACAATGTGTCAGATATAATGGATATCATGGTGAGCAGTTTTATTGGCGTTTAACTCCACTTTCAACAAGTGTCAGGTATAGCGTATAACATGGTGACCAGTTTTATTGGTGTTTAATGCCACTTTCAACAATATGTCAGCTATAATGTATAACATGGAGAACAGTTTATTGGTGTTTAAGGCCACTTTCAACAATGTGTCAGTTATAATGTATGACATGGTGAACAGATTTATTGGTGTTTAAGGCCACTTTAAACAATGTGTTAGATATAAAGTATAACATGATGACCAGTTTTATTCGTATTTAATGCCACTTTCAACAATGTATTAGTTATAGCGTATAACATGGTGACCAGTTTTATTGGTGTTTAATGCCACTTTCAGCAATGTCAGTTATAATGTATAATATGGTGACCAATTATATTGGTGTTTAATGCCACTTCCAACAATGTGTCAGGAATAACGTATAATATGGTGACCAGTTTTATTGGTGTTTAATGCCACTTTCAGCAATGTGTCAGTTATAATGTATAATATTGTGACCAATTATATTGGTGTTTAACGCCACTTTCAACAATGTGTCAGATATAACGTATAGCATGGTGAGCAGTTTTATTGGCGTTTAACTCCACTTTCAACAATGTGTCAGGTATAGCGTATAACATGGTGGTCAATTTTATTGGTGTTGAACGCCACTTTCAACAATGTGTCAGGTATAGCGTATAACATCGGGACCAGTATTACTGGTGTTGAACACTCTCAACAATATGTCAGTTATGACGAATAATATGGTTGCCAGTTGCATTGGTGTTGAATGCCACTTTCAACCATATGTCAGGTATATCATGTAACATGGTGGTAAATTTGATTGGTGTTTAACGCCACTTTCAACAATGTGTCAGATATAACGTATAACATGATGGCCAGTTTTATTGGTGTTGAACGCTACTTTCAACAATGTGTCAGGTATAGCCTATAACATCGGGACCAGTATTACTGATGTTGAACACTTTCAACAATGTCAGTTATGACGAACAATATGGTTGCCAGTTGCATTGGTGTTGAATGCCACTTTCAACCATATGTCAGGTATATCATGTAACATGGTGGTAAATTTGATTGGTGTTTAACGCCACTTTCAACAATGTGTCAGATATAACGTATAACATGGTGGTAAGTTTTATTGGCATTTAATGCCACTTTCAACAATGTGTCAGTTGTAATGTATGACATGGTGACCAGTTTTATTGGTGTTTGAAGTCATTTTAAACAATTTGTCAGTTATCAAGCATAACATGATGACCAGTTTTATTGGTGTTTAATGCCACTTTCAACAATGCAACAAAGTATCAGTTATTGCGTATAACATGGTGACCAATTTTATTTGTGTTTAATGCCACTTTCAACAATGTGTCAGTTATAGCGTATAACATGGTGACCAATTATATTGGTGTTAAACGCCACTTTCAACAATGTGTCAGTTATAGCGTATAACATGGTGACCAATTATATTGGTGTTTAACGCCACATTCATCAATATGTCAGGAGTAACGTATAGCATGATGACCAGTTTTATTGGTGTTTAATGCCATTTTCAACAATGTATCAGTTATAGCATATAACATGGTGACCAATTATATTGGTGTTGAATGCCACTTTCAACAATATGTCAGATATGGCATATAATATGGTGGTATATTTGATTGGTGTTTAACGCCATTTTCAACAATGTGTCAAATATAATGTATAACATGGTGGTAAGTTTTGTTGGTATTTAATGCCACTTTCAACAATATGTCAGCCATAATCCATAACATGGTGACCAGTTTTATTGGTGCTTAGCGAAACTTTCAACAATATATCAGCTATAACTGATAACATCGTGACCATTTTTATTGGTGTTTAATGACACTTTCAATAATATGTCAGTTAAAACTGATAACGTGGTGATCAGCTTTATTGGCATTTAATGCCACTTTAAACAATATGTCAGTTATAACTGATAACATAGTTCCCATATTTATTGGTGTTTAGCGCCACTTTCAATAATATGTCAGTTAAAATGGTTAACGTGGTGATCAGTTTTATTGGTATCTAATGCCACTTTCAACAATATGTCAGCTATAATGTATAACAGGGTGAACAGTTTTATTGGTGCTTAAGGCCACATTCAACAATATGCCAGGAATAACGTATAGCACGGTGAGCAGTTTTATTGGTGTTTAAGGCCACTTTCAACAATATGTCAGTTATAAAGTATGACATGATGACCAGTTTTATTCGTGTGTAATGACACTTTCAACAATGTATCAGTTATAGCGTATAACATGGTGACCAGTTTTATTCGTGTTTAATGCCACTTTCAGCAATGTGTCAGTTATAATGTATAATATGGTGACCAATTATATTGGTGTTTAACGCCACATTCAACAATATGCCAGGAATAACGTATAGCACGGTAAGCAGTTTTATTGGTGTTTAAGGCCACTTTCAACAATGTGTCAGTTATAATGTACATGGTGACCAGTTTTATTTGTGTTTAAGGCCACTTTAAACAATGTGTCAGTTATAAAGTATAACATGATGACCAGCTTTATTCGTATTTAATGCCACTTTCAACAATGTATCAGTTATAGCGTATACCATGGTGAACAGTTTTATTGGTGTTTAATGCCACTTTCAGCAATGTGTCAGTTATAATGTATAATATGGTGACCAATTATATTGGTGTTTAACGCCACATTCAACAATAAGTCAGCTCTAGTGTATAACATGGTGAACAGTTTTATTGGTGTTTAAGGCAACTTTCAACAATGTGTCAGATATAATGTATGACATGGTGACCAGTTTTATTGGTGTTTAATGCCAGGTTCAACAATATTTCAGGTATAACGTATAACATGTTGACCAGTTTTATTGGTGTTTAAGGCCACCTTCAACAATATGTCAGCTATAATGTATAACATGGTGAACAGTTTTATTGGTATTTAATGACACTTTCAATAATGTGTCAGTTATAATGTATGACATGGTGACTAGATTTATTGGTGTTTAAGGCCACTTTAAACAATGTGTCAGTTATTAAGTATAACATGATGACCAGCTTTATTCGTGTTTAATGCCACTTTCAACAATGTATCAGTTATAGCGTATAACATGGTGAACAGTTTTATTGGTGTTTAATGCCACTTTCAGCAATGTGTCAGGTATAATGTATAATATGGTGACCAATTATATTGGTGTTTAACGCCACATTCAACAATAAGTCAGCTCTAGTGTATAACATGGTGAACAGTTTTATTGGTGTTTAAGGCAACTTTCAACAATGTGTCAGATATAATGTATGACATGGTGACCAGTTTTATTGGTGTTTAATGCCACGTTCAACAATATTTCAGGTATAACGTATAACATGTTGACCAGTTTTATTGGTGTTTAAGGCCACTTTCAACAATATGTCAGCTATAATGTATAACATGGTGACCAGTTTTATTCGTGTTTAATGCCACTTTCAGCAATGTGTCAGTTATAATGTATAATATGGTGACCAATTATATTGGTGTTTAACGCCACATTCAACAATATGCCAGGAATAACGTATAGCATGGTGAGCAGTTTTATTGGTGTTTAAGGCCATTTTCAACAATGTGTCAGTTATAATGTACATGGTGACCAGTTTTATTTGTGTTTAAGGCCACTTTAAACAATGTGTCAGTTATAAAGTATAACATGATGACCAGCTTTATTCGTGTTTAATGCCACTTTCAACAATGTATCAGTTATAGCGTATAACATGGTGAACAGTTTTATTGGTGTTTAATGCCACTTTCAGCAATGTGTCAGTTATAATGTATAATATGGTGACCAATTATATTGGTGTTTAACGCCACATTCAACAATAAGTCAGCTCTAGTGTATAACATGGTGAACAGTTTTATTGGTGTTTAAGGCAACTTTCAACAATCTGTCAGATATAATGTATGACATGGTGACCAGTTTTATTGGTGTTTAATGCCACGTTCAACAATATTTCAGGTATAGCGTATAACATGTTGACCAGTTTTATTGGTGTTTAAGGCCACTTTCAACAATATGTCAGCAATAATGTATAACATGGTGATCAGTTTTATTGGTATTTAATGACACTTTCAATAATATGTCTGTTAAAATTGATAACGTGGTGATCAGTTTTATTGGTGTTTAATGCCACTTTCAGGAATGTGTCAGTTATAACGTATGACATGGAGGCCAATTTTATTGGTGTTTTACACCACTTTCATCAATATGTCAGTTATAAAGTAGAACACGGTGACCAGTTTTATTGGTGTTTAATGCCACTTTCAACAATATGTCAGTTATAAGGTATAACATGGTGACCAGCTTTATTTGTGTTTAACGTCACTTTCAACAATATGTCAGGTATAATGTATAACATGGTGGCCAGTTTTATTGGTGTTGAATGCCACTTTCAACAATATGTCAGGTATAACGGATAACCTGGTGACCAGCTTTATTGGTGTTAAACATCACTTTCAACAATATGTCAGTTAGAATGTATAACATGGTGGCCAGTTTTATTGGTGTTGAATGCCACTTTCAACAATATGTCAGGTATAACGTATAACATAGTGGCCATTTTTATTGGTGTTGAATGCCACTTTCAACAATATGTCAGGTATAACGTATAACATAGATGGCCAGTTTTATTGGTGCTTAAAGTCACTTTCAACAATATGTCGGGTATAACGTATGACATGATGGCCAGTTTTATTGGTGTTTCACTTCACTTTCAACAATATGTCAGTTAGAATGTATAACCTGGGGGCCAGTTTTATTGGTGTTGAACGCCACTTTCAACAATTTGTCAGGTATAATGTATAACATGCTGACCAGTTTTATTGGTGTTTAATGTCACTTTCAACAATATGTCAGTTATAACGAATAACATGGTGACCAGTTTTATTGGTGCTTGACGCCATTTTCAATATTACGTCAATTAGTTCGTACAATGTGGTGACCAGTTTTATTGGTGTTTAGCACCACTTTCAACAATATATGAGATTTAATGTATAAAAAAGTGACCAGTTTTATTGGTGCTTAGCGCATCTTTTAACAATATGTCAGCTATAACGTATAATATGGTGACCAGTGTTATTGGGGCTTGACGCCACTTTCAACAATATGTCAGTATGATATGGTGACCACTTTTATTAGTGTTTAATGCCACTTTCAACGATATGTCAGTTATAACATATAACGCCACTTTTAGCAACATGTCATGTAGAATACATAACATGTTGGTCAGTTTTATTTGTTGAGAAAACTAGAGTATACATCTGACAACTAGTAACAGTTTTATTTGTGGAGGAAACTAGAGTATACATCTGACAACTAGTAACTGTTTTATCAACTTCACCTTCTGTCTAACAGTTTTATTTGTGGAGGAAACTAGAGTATACATCTGACAACTAGTAACTGTTTTATCAACTTCACCTTCTGTCTAACAGTTTTATTTGAGGAGGAAACTAGAGTATACATCTGACAACTAGTAACTGTTTTATCAACTTCACCTTCTGTCTAACAGTTTTATTTGAGGAGGAAACTAGAGTATACATCTGACAACTAGTAACTGTTTTATCAACTTCACCTTCTGTCTAACAGTTTTATTTGTGGAGGAAACTAGAGTATACATCTGACAACTAGTAACTGTTTTATCAACTTCACCTTCTGTCTAACAGTTTTATTTGTGGAGGAAACTAGAGTATACATCTGACAACTAGTAACTG
>MJUT01044311.1:23073-36263 GCA_002080005.1 Gigantidas platifrons | reverse complement strand
GTAGCGAGAATGGCCGAGTAGTTACGATTGGAGAATGTGCTTCACGGCAGTCAACAGTCATGGGCAATGGGCATGCGCCAACATTTTAACACCCAAAACCGGCACGGGCCAAATCCGGAATATTTAGGGTGGGCATGTAGATTTGTTACAGTGCAGGCCCTGCAGGCCTATGCCCTGAAAAGTTAAGCGTGAAGACTGGGCTAGGGTACAGCACTTTGTCTGTTTTGGAATTTATCCGCAAAAAAATAATGTAATCGTTTGTCTTTACAAATACATATTTACTCTTAAAAAGGTCTTGTGATGGGTCATTTTTTGCAAAGGGAGTCTTGGTGTTTGCTTTATTGGCAACATGGAAAAAGGGGGGGGTGTACTTTGTTAATTTTCAAATGACAGGGGTGTGATGTGCATTTGTGATTACAAAAAGACAAAAACTGTCCCTGAATCTATGAAGGGGAGGACAGGGGGTAGTCTTCTCTCACTCCTCTTCTCCTTTCTCCCTTCTCCACCTTTTTTCCTTTATCTTCTGTCTCCCTCATTTTTCCCCCACCTGTCTCCCACCCTCTTTCTCCTTTCTCCCACCTCTCTCCATTCTTCCACCCCTCTCTCCTTTCTCCCACCCCCTGCCCCCCCTCATATATGTGGTCATGATTGTTGTGAATACCATACACACATTTGTGTTGCTCAGGGATGGAAACTTAATATTTTAGTGGCCCAGTGTTATACATTTATGATCAAGCAAGAATGTTGAAAAAATAGTAACCTCCGTTAAGTTTTAGGGGTTACTGACTGGGCCCCTGTGAATTTCCATCCCTGAATAGCACAGGCACTTGTTTCAATATCAAACATTTTAAGGATGCTTAATAGTGGGTACTCACTATTAAGTCTCCTTTAAATTTTTGATATTGAAACAAGTGCCTGTGCTGAATAGTGTAAAATTATTCTAAGTCTGTGGGGATAAATGTCATTATTTAAATGGCTCATCTCACAACATGCAGTTTTATAAACCTGCACTGTTAAAATAAGCCATCAAAATATATGCTCTTGTCTCTGTGAAAGAACAATACCTCTATGAATAACATATTATATCATGTTAAAGGTAAAGGGGTATATTTTTTCACAAAGACAAGTGCCTGTGGCTCAAACTACTGAGAAATGAACCCATAAATTCAAATCTTTATTAAAGCCTATAATAAGGGTCTAATTTTTAGACAAACCTGATGTCATTTGAGGAGATTGATTTCTTATGTACCATTAAACGCCTCTACAGCCACCGGGAAATGGAACCGAAGTCAAGAAAGATGGAAAGTTTGGAGAAACTCGTTGTAAGAAGAGTTTTAAGATACCAAAGGGGTAATCAGAATCCGTATATCGAAGAAGAACAGACAACACAATGGCCAAACGCAAAAGAACAAAAGGACAAACGACGTTCTACAAAACATACATATAAACTAAAGATCGAGGAACACGAACCCCACTAAAAACCGAGGGTGAACCCATGTGTTCCGGAAGGGTAGGCAGTTCCTGCTTCACTTTAGTGGCACTCGTAGTGTAACAATCATTGATGTTGCATAAATATTAGACAGATACGTTACGTTGTTACTTTTTATTGATTTTTGTTGAAGTGTTCAAAGTTTGATATGTACGGGAACGATTCTAGAAAAAGACGCGTACTTTCCGAGTTTAATGGACCGACATACCTCACGGCTAATATTTTGTAAAATGATTAGGTATACATTATATTATCATTTAAGCCCTGTCGTAGAATTTTCTCATGGTGCATTTTTTTTGTTAGAGCTCTTGAAAGTGAAATTTCGTAGATTTTTCAAATTACAACTTCAATTACAAATAGGCTGTAAGAACATTAAACAAAGTAAATTGTTGACACAAAAAAGTTATTGTCAGAATTTTCAAAGAACAAGCAAACATTTTAATATAGAAGATTTAGCATCTGACGGATAGTTAAATAACTATTGAGCATTTCTCGGAAGAATGTGGAAGCTTTTTCCGATTGCAGTACCCACGGGTGGTTTGCTACGTCACACGCAGGGATACTTGAGCATCGCCTCGAGGTAGGTTTATGCAGTTGTACAATCAAGTTAAAAAAGGAAAACTGACAAAACCAAGTAGTTCACCGACGGGCCCACATATCAGACTTCATTGTTAGCATACATTCACTGCGTGGAAATCCGTCAGTTTTGCAAACACTTCTGTACAGTTAATTAAATGGGTTTTGTGTGAACGGTATCATTGCCCGGAATTCTAACTGTACAGAAGTGTTTTCAAAAAGTAAATAAATTTTTGTCCTACTTTTAGGTTGGTGTGGTAGAGTTTAGACTTCATACACCCCGTTATTTCTAGTAAGATTTTTATGAAACTTTCCAGAAAATATCTTCATATACTATATTTTTCTATGATTAAGCTCCATTTGTAATTTCTGTATTTTCTTTTTCAATTTTAATGCACAAATTTTAAAAATACATTTTTTGTACTTTCCGACGGCAGGGGCATATATCAGTAACCTTTACCCGATATTTTCAAACAAAAATGAAATTATTAGATCAAAAACATAACACTTTACATAATTAATTGTAATAGTAAACTGTTTTCAAGGAAAATGTCCATTATATGAAAACAATTGCGATTTTCGACATTTTCCACAAATGACCTTTAACCCCAATATTGGAAAAACTGCACCATAGTGGAACTCTACGACAGGGCCTCATCGAAGCACATCTTTTAAATAAGACCAAAAGTAGCCGTGAGGTATTCCGGTCCATTACATTTTCGATTTTTACTTGATTTTTCCTCCACTATATATAGTTAAGGGAAAAACCCATTATCAAACGAAAAGAAATACATTGAACAATATATAACAAGCAGTGGTATAATATTGAAATTTGAATTTATTTGAAGCAATTTCTAATTGTTCTTTTTATTTCTCTTATCTGTTGTATTTTGTTTATATCCTCAGACACTAAATAACTAAGCCACATAAAAGTGTCTTCCCATGATCATGTTTATTTGTGTGATAGTTTAATGACATTGGCAGTTTTCTGTCTGGACATAGAATATTCCGACGTTCTTCATCAGAAAGATTCTTACGATACAAGTATGCAGGGTCAGATTCTGTCAATATAATTATTTCTTCACTGCAAGCGCTACTATTACTTGGTCCTGGTATTTCTGTTAATGTAGTTGGAATACACGTTGTAACATGGTCATCAGTTGAACCACTGGTGGCGACATTTTCGGTAACAGATTTTTCCCACCCAGTCATGTCTTTGTTGCTTACCATGATCTCTCTTTTGTCGTTTTGAGGTTTCAACCCGGTTAAGGAAGAAATAAAACTCGCACTACTAACACTAACACTTGATCGATATCGTCACCTTTTCTTTCTGTTGTAGATATTCCTCCACTGTCTGGAGCAACCATCAACGTTTCTTAGGCGCGATGTATATATTTTAAAGCAACTGTAAAATTACTGAGTAACTATCGTGCATGTGCAGGCTAAAACTATAAAATTTAGTGCAAGCCAGTATATATCGGCTAAGAAATCCAGAGGTCCATTATTATTCCGAATACCGGCGAATAAAATTTAAGCACACTATGGCTATAAAACCCACCACCGTTATATCACACATTCCACATCAACATTCTTCAGGAATATATTACATAAGGGATTAGGCTCACTGTTTATGTTAAAAACATACGCACAGCTCTAGCGTAAAATTCCTCCACCTCTATGGTTAAAAAGTAGTATATACTATACGTATTCAAATGTATAAAAGTTATTTACATATAACATTTCAACTGTCTCTCCTATAACTTTAGTACTGCACTCGGATAAAGTCATTGGTTTGCTCATCACAACTATCTCTATATTGATCCATGGTTAAATTGAATAGGATTGCACAATCCTGTAGGGGAGAAAAATCCCTAATCTAGTGGTACAGTATTAACAAGCGAAACTAAAAAAAAAAAGAAGGGTATTACAATAGGGCTAAAAGGACTCAATATAGCCCTTCACAAGATCAGTTATCTATCTATTACAATAGTTAGCACACACATGGGACTTTTATTGTGGCCTATGGCTTAAAAGGTAAAAATAATAATGACATAGTATTAAGGTTAAAAGGTAAAAATAAAGACCTAACATTAAGGTTAAAAAGTAAAAATATGACATAGTATTAGGCATGTCATAATTAAGTGGGCACTATCTGATATCAGGCCTCAATATACTAGACGAAATTTAGAAGTAACAATTAAAAGTATACTGTTATCACCAACTGTATGGCTTAGATAAGACAAAGAAAATAAGGTAAAACAGTCCCTACAAGAAATTGGCACCTAATAAGGTCAATCCAACCCATGTTCAATAAATTAAAAACTAGATATTTAACATAAAAAAAAACAAAAAAAAATCTGACTGGCAGCCACTGGCTTTAAGACTATGCCAATCACATCTTAATGTTCATCACTTCACATCTCTTGCGATGTAATGCAAACACCAGCCCTCTTGATATTGCTTCTATCTTCGTTATTAATTCCTCTGTTTGTAGTACCATAGGAATTTTCGGATTTGTAACATCCAGAATTAATTGTATAAAAATTTCTTCATCATGAAAAAGATTTTCTATATCACTGTCAATGTTCATCAATACCGATCGTAATGAAACTATAAAATGTTCTCTAACAGGTTCTGTTATTTCACAATACATGACGAAATGTTCAAGGTTTTCCACAACCTTTCCACACAGCGGACAGATCGAACTGGTCTGTCTGTTAAATTTACTTCGATTATATTGTAAGGTGTAGACTCCTGCAAGTAATCTGGCTTTAATATTCGCTTTCTTGATAGAAACAATGTCATGACCAGTACTTGACCAAACATTATGCACTACGCCCAATTCCATTGACTTTGGACTTAAAAATTTTAGAGTTGATTTTCCCTCGGACATAGCTGATATTTTCCTTATCCAAAAAGCATTAATTTTTTTCTTAACATAAGATTTCCACTTTTCTTTGCTGGGTATATTGTCCAATATTCCAAATACAGATTCAAAATCATAAAATGCAAGTATTTTGTTCACATAAATAAACCAGCTGTGAGAGCTATTGTCTTTCAGCAACAGTTGCCTAATGCACAGTTCTTTCTCTACACCATTTTGCCGGACAATAATTCCAAACTTTACTAAAAATTGGCTATGAATGAAAGCATCCAACGGTAGTTGTCCTGAAAGTATATAAACTGCTGCATCGGAGGTGCGTTCTGGTAGATTAAGAAGCATCTTAAGCTGTGTCTTGTGGAAATTACTTAATTCTTGTATGTCTTTTTTGCGCAAAGTTACTGAATCCAAACCAAAGAGTAAACGGGGGCGGACATACGTATTCCAAAGTTTCATAATGACTATTGGGTTCACACCATTATATCCATGCATTCCGGTGCCCATCAGGGAATAACAAGTTCTCCTAGCTAGTTTAATTCGCTCAGGTATGAGATCTTTGTCACACAATGATCGGTCAATCCCAATATGTGTATATGATTTTACTTCTTCAATTTGCTTATCATGCAGATAGAATTTATCGAACTTTTCAATTGATCTCTTTCCACTGAATGTCATTACTTTACTTTTAGATTCATTAATAATATATCTTTCTTTGTTTGCAAAGGTTTCTTGTAAATTTAGCATAACTTGGAGTTCGTACGGGTCCTCAGATAACAGCACAATGTCGTCTGCGCAGGTAGGACTTGCAGTGTGTATTGTTCCAATACGATATCCAAGATGTTTATCGGCATACCAATTTAGCAACGGATTGATAAATGTTTTATATAACGTAGGAGACATAATGCCACCTTGGCGTACTCCTTGGTGCTCATTAAAAGCTACAGATAGTCCATCTTCCCATTTTACTTTAGATTTGAGGTTTTGATACCAGTCGTGTACTAAAAGCCAATCATTCCCTACTATACCAGATTCAAACAAACGAATTAAAAGTGAATCATGCCAAACAACATCGAATGCTTTAGATGCGTCAATAAATGCTGCATAAATTTGCTTTTTCTTATCTTTTGATTCTGCGATAGCTTCTGTCAATAATAAGGCCGCATTTGTGGGTGGCACGTTGCTTGTAAAACCTCGCTGAAGGCAGTTTTGATGATTTTCCAAGATTGAGTTCATTTTGGATAGATGAATGGTTTCAAATACCTTTCCTATTATACTACAGACTGTGATTCTTCTATATGAATTTGGGTCCTCAAGGGGTTTGTTGTGTTTTTTATACACTGGTGTTATTATTCCTGATTTAAAAATGTCAGGTATTTTCTTTTGCTTTACGATTCTATCAAACAATACTTTCAAAACATTACATATAATTTGTCCACCCAATTTTAGATGTTCGGACATAAGGTTTAACTCGTCTGCTGCTTTTCCATTCTTCATTTTCATTATCGCATCGAAAATTTCATCTGCTGATGCATAATTTTCTGGTACTACGGACTTATTTTGTAAATCCAAAAGTGTTTGTACATCATTTTCAATTAACTGTTTATGCTCATTAATAAAAACCGGACTTGACGACGGTGTGCTCAATTGTTTGAAATAATTTGCCCAACCTTCTCTAATTTCTGAAGAAGTTTCAAGATGAACATCATCTACAGTAAGCTTATTCAAATTTCTTGAATGTCCATTCCTCTGTCTATTAATTAATTTATAAAAAAGTTTTTGGTCTAGCCAGAACGAACCCATTATGTCATTGTACAGTTTATTCCTTCTACTCGCAGATAATTGTCGTTGAGCTTGTCTTAACTCTCGTTTTGCAGCCTTACATTCCAACCACAACTGATTTTCTTTACTTTTCAGTCCACCCCCTTGCTTAAAGATCCAGAAGGCCTTTTTACTATTTTTACATAATTGTGTTATTTTTGAAGTCCATGGCTTTAAGTTTTTCTTCCTTAAGCTATTAACCGTGGTCAAAACAGATTCATCAGCACAATTTTTCATGATATTTGAAACCAAAAATAGCTTCTCATCAACAGTTCCAGTATTGAGATCAACCATTTCCAACTGTTCATTTAATAATTGCTGATATTTCTCAATGTCACACTTATCCCACTTGATTTTACCATTACGAGCATAAGTTTTTGTGTATTCACTATGATCTTTTGTGCTGTTTAAATTACAAAATACAGACGCAACAGTTGGTAGATGTGTCGACAAGTTCACGGCCGAATGTTCATAAATAACTATATCAGATAAAACGTTTATAGCATTAAAAGATAAAATATAGTCAATCTGTGAAGAACTCACATTGTTGTGGTGATAAAACGTACTTTTTGCTGGATAATTTTGTGGTAGGCACAAACCCATATCATGCACAACCTTTTTGAACAGTTTATCTCTTGTAGTTTCTTGATTCCTTATAAAAGACGCATTCATGTCACCCATAATTATAATACTATGGGCACTGTATTTATGAACAATCTCATGTAGCTCATCAAGGCATTGACAATATTTACGATCATAGTCTTTGTTACCGGTAGTTGGCATATAAACAGCCACAAAGCAAAACAGCTTTGGATAAATGTCCATAGTAATGACACATATACGCTCAGAGCCATCAGATTGGATTCTAATATGCTGATCTAAAGATGATTTCCAGAAAATACCACACCCGCCCCAGCCCCTTATCCTTTGTCTACCAGATATAGGTTCATTTTCATCAGTACATTTAATAAAAGAACTGTAATGATTTTCAGCTGCAACCTTTTCCAAAAACGATTTTTCGAATGTCCAAAGCCAGTGTTCTTGAATCGCAAGTATATCTACTTTTATTAGTAGTTCTAAAAAATAAACGGTATTTGTTGTGACGTTCTCCACGTTGAAGGTGGCAACGGTGATTGGTTCACTAACGGTCGCATTGGCTGGTAAAAAAGTGGTTGCCCCATCAATACTGGATGATTTGGGTATATATTTGGTTGATGTGTTGTAGTTATGCTTGGTATTTGCGGGCTCTTCAAATTTTTCCGTCGCGTTCTCGGAGGTTTCTTGTGCCTCTGGTTTTTGCCTAAAAAAATGTTTTTTCTACTTTCATCTTCCACTCCAGTACAATTTATTGGCGGCAGATTGTCTATTTCAGGTTGTGTCTGATTTTCAACGTTCACATCCTGGACATCAACCAGATCAGGAACTTTAACTTGAATGGTATTCGGATTTGAAGCTGAAATTTGATCTGCATTTTGAACAGAACCTGAAGTTTTACAATCCTGTTGCTGACAACCACTGCCATAATTGTTATTAATTACAATATTTTTATCATTATTTGAAGACAACTGTATAAATTTTGATTCGAGAATACTGAGTCTTGATTCTATAAGTTTAACTTCAATATTTTCAAATAAACTAGTGCTCATTGTTGTAGGTTTGGCGGTTCCAGGATTTCAAGACAGGGGGCGCAATTAAAAAAATCGCGGAGGATTACAAGATTCTTGTAAAACGTAGAAACAGTAAAAAAATGTACTTAAAATTGTTTTAATTATTGTAAATATCAATAAAGACGAAAATAAATCACTCATTTCAAATCAATTCTCTCTTAGAAATGATTTGACCCCCCACTTCTTGGAGAACTATTTTGCGGAGGTAAAAATTAAAAAGTTAAAAACGATCACAAATCATTTTTAAGAGAGAATTGCTTTGAAATGAGTGATTTATTTTCATCTTTATTGATATTTACAATAATTAAAACAATTTTAAGCAGATTTTTTTTACTGTTTCTAAATTTTACAAAAATCTTGTATAATGAGCGTTGACAGAGATGTTGTGTAGCGTAGCAGGAACGACAACTCTGGAGAGAGAATGTATACCTATATGCAATTGTGACATTGAACATGGTTATATAACGGTTTAAGACAATACCTGATTAATTGGTATGTTGACAATACATTCATAAAAACTTATAATAAATTTGAATATTTGACTTAGCATAATTACTTAATTACCTCTTTGAAGATTAAATTAATACAAAGACATTAATTTGTATTTTGTTTTACTTTCATCACACAGATCGAACCCATTCGAATAAAAGCCATATCGTGGCGTTAAATTAGCCTTGCAAAGCGTATGTTAATATATGTGCTTGACTTTTTCGACGGGGGGGCTGAAGCCCCCCCCCCCCCCTCCTTCGATTGCCTCCTTTCTACAATACATACTAGAACATATTGTGACTTACCTACACTGTGATATGGGACGAAGTCCCAACTATGGTAGAAATAGCAATATTTTCTATATATTGGCTTAAATTTCTTGCACCTTCTTCTTCTTCTATTCTGTAACTTCCTCCTGAATTAGGAGCACATCACAAGCGTGATTTGTATGGTATCCTTATAGAATTCAGTTAAAAGGTAAAAATGTCTATATACAGCTTCCGCACGCATAAAAGTTAAAAGTTTTTGTCACACAGTTAAAAGGTAAAATCTATTTACATATGTCCACAATCACGAGTAAAAGATAAAAAATAGTCATCTATACGTACAGACGGGCACACATATATACGCGTATGGAGTAATTTTAGACCAATTTTACATATTTTTTGTTTTNTTATTATTAATAATTTGACGAAGAACCTCTCTGTATGCTTCAAAAGCTGCTGTCGAAAAAGTTAATACTATATTGCCAGAAATAAGTTCGGCATGTAAATGTTCACGATCAGTCGCATCAAGCTTTTGTTGGAGTGCTTTATTCTTACTGACATTATATGAAGCACATTTAACTCTAGGAGCACGGCTTGGCGTATATGGCATTTTACTTCGTCGTAGCCTCAATGGACGACTCATGATTGGCACAGTCTAGCAGGTGGACTGTCATTTACTAGGGGACAACCCTAAACTGGTTATCTAATACCAGTGCAAATATAGTAACGATATTATCCCTATATATACAATAAGAAAAAATAACTAAGGGTGAACAGCGATGAGTAAACGTAAGTGAAGATGACAGGCAAGTAAACAAAAGGTCACGATAAAAAGGGGGGTGTTTACATCACCCAATGTGACAAGTCACAAAGGTAAAAAAAAAATTATCTACAAGACACACACAACCAAAAATATAAATTATAAAATGGGCAAGGTATTAAAAATGTGTTAATGGTGCAATAAAATATAAAAGTCGGCTACGAAATAGTTATTTGTGATGTCCACAAAAATTGTTCACAAAAAAATCGTAATGGCCGACAGACAGGCGGGAACGACAGGTTGACAGAGACCAATTTGTGAATTTCAATTCAGTAACGCATGGTGGTGGGTTAAAAATGTTAAGTTTGTCAATAAAACGATAAAATACACATCCGGTACTCTGTTTGCCTATAACTTGTGAAAGTCAAAGCTCTGAATAATGTCTTATTTTTCCAAATTTTCAGGAGCTGCAAAAACCACGTCTTCTCTCTCCGCCTGCACATGCGTACTCCCTTGGAATCTAATAACTGATAGAACACATGCGCCACCTTTCGGGAAAGACGTAGGTGAACCCCATTAAAACGTAGATATTAAATTATGTACGCCTCTTTAGTTCTGGTTACAAGGCAATGTCTCCCTAACCTTCAATTAAAACGTAGATATTAAAGCTAGTGCGTACTATACATTACAGGAGTAACCTTCACCAGCTATGCTCAAGGTCAATATATTTGAAAGCTAAATAATTTAAAAGCCTTTGGGAGCAAGAAAACTAAAGGGCCTAAACAGTATGGCCAAAATCGACTAAAGGGTCTAAACAGTATGGCCAAAATCGACTAAAGGGCCTAAACAGTATGGCCAAAATCAACTAAAGGGCCTAAACAGTATGGCCAAAATCAACTAAAGGGTCTAAACAGTATGGCCAAAATCAACTAAAGGGCCTAAACAGTATGGCCAAAATCAGCTAAGGTTAACTACTCCTGAGGAAGAGGGATCTTAGTTGTAACAATAATTACATGAATTTATATTTAATAAACCATGCCAATGTCGAAGCACTGACTACTGGACGGACGATAATCTCGGTGACGAATAGTCCACTAGTTGAGAACAACAATGCAACAGCTGTAGATCCTTATAAGTTTCCTTCTAGTGAGGATTCAGATAGGGACACATTCGGCCTCTCATAAAATATATAAAAATAATAAACCGCAGGGTATTGGGATTCGAACGTCTGTTTTAGAATTAGACAATTCTATTTTCTTTAATAATCAAAGGTCTAATTCTCTGGAGTATATATGGGGCTTTGTCGATCAGCGGGTGTGGCTCTGGACGAAATGATCATCTACAACATGTGCCCCTCTAAAATAATATCATACATTCTCGCCGGTCATAGTAGATGAAATAAGTTGTAAATATTCCTCCATTTTGTTGCCTACGAGAAATTACTGCTTCATATTCATCTTCCATTATCACCCTCAGAGCCACTTAATTATCTACGTCAATTCTATCCGTTGACATTTTGTTTTCATTATTTCGTGGGCGATCTTGATATGTGTTAAATTTTCTTCGATCCTCCGTCCATTGTGTTGCTCATATACTGTTTTTGATCATATTGTGATAACCAAGACAGGCGGACCAGGAACAAGGACATCTGCGCTTACTCGTCAAATGCTTCCTCCCATTCACTTATCGTTATCAGTACATATGTTGCATAAACACAAAGTTGTCCGTCTTTACACGTCATCACACACTTGGTCCTTCACATACGGATAGTTTGTTAGGCTCTAATATCATTATCTAGACACATTATTCTTCACATTCATCACTGGTGGCAAACCGTTTGAGGTGACTTGAGGAAAACCACTGGCCGTCATAATCCACCTTTAGTAATCTAATCTCCATTACTTAAAGATGATACATATTAAGAAAATCACAATTTTACGTACAAACGCAGGCGAATCTAATACAAAAGTGAAAAGTTACATAGTGTTCTATTATTAAATGACTACATTTGTGTTTTGATTAAAAAGTAAGTAAAGAATACAATGGCTTCAATACCTTGATTATAGAGGCCAATATGGGTGTACATATTTTTGCTAAGAAACAACAAATCTGATTTTCTACGCAAAATAACGCCGATTCTGACAAAATATTCTCCAGTACTTCAATAGTCGAAGCGTAACTCTCTGAGAGAGAGAAAGTTACGCTTCGGCTATAGATATATATATATATGGTGATACGATATCTCAGAGCTTTCCTATCACGGTTTCCTTTTATTCAATTATATTAGCATAAAACGAAATGGAAGGAGGTCGTGGACAAACTTATATCATTGCCAAGTTAATATATGTTGAGATTAAATGTAATGATGTAAATTAATAAGTGTAATATCTTCATTTGTAGAATGATTTTAAAAAGAAATGCACATGGTAACAGTACTGATTTATGTAACCCGTGAATGACAATCACTTCATTCATTGCCGGTTTGAATGCGTTGAGTTTTATTATTTATTATTTTGAATTCTTAAAAGTTGTTGTACAATGAAGAATTTTAAATGTACCAAAAAGATACATGTTTATTTATTGAATTTGTTAAAATTTCGGTATCCTGTTGAAGACCATTGGTATTCCTGCACAGTAAACTTTTAAATTATTTAGATTTATATATTGGATATACATCAGACGACAACTACCTTGTATATACGTTCAAGTGTTTGTGTTTAAAGATAAATATATACTAAACTGATTTTTATATTCTAGTCAATAGAATTGTTTTTGTAATGTTATGTTATTATATCTTCAATTTTTGCTATAATATTTGTTCATGTTATCTGTATTTGTAATATATTGTCATTGCTAATGTCTATATGTACCGGGGAAGACTTCATAAGCTTACAACTTGTGTCTGATCCATTTGTCTTGTTTTGTATGACAATAAAATATGCTTAAAGTAAACGGTATTTATATTTTCCATCATTTGAGTATACCTGATGAAGCTTGTTCTAGCAACGTGCCTTTCCACTAAATTAGATCTCTACGTGTTTTATTGAGTAAAATGAAAGCATATTTATCATCACCAGTTTACATATACCTCAGCTTTAAAAGACCGACAAAAAGAATATTACAAAAACATCTTATCAGTGTTTGTGCCATAACAAGATGATATAGACATGAACAAAAATACACTAATTATACACATTGATTAGCAAATGTTTTTTGCGGAAAATGATGATTAAAAGCAACTTTT
>MJUT01044311.1:0-11083 GCA_002080005.1 Gigantidas platifrons | reverse complement strand
ACCAAGAAGCTTGGAATAGAGGGGGAATTTTCAAAAGCACAGATGATCATATATTTGAGAAGACACTGAAAATAGAGTTATCTCCCATACCCCAGGCCTACACCCTTAAGTGCCCAAATAGTCATGGCATTTATCTTTGAAATAAATACCAATTTGAATGAGAATTATAAGGAAATGTCTTAACTGACCGATTTACGGTCACAGGTGGATACTATATTATCAACAGTATTTATAGAAATAAATGGGTTGTATCAAAATGTGTAAAATACGTCAAAATTAGGTGATTCTGCGTAGAGAAGGTTAGAATAGAGGCACTAAAAGGGAAAATATTTAATTTTAATGAAAATAACGAATATCACAGAGTGTACCCGAGTGACTGTGGCTTACGTCATAATCACGGCCATTCTACTTCACCGTCTTCAGTTCATGTATCAATGCATGTGTTAGTATGTTACCCATTTTTTCACAGGGTGACAGATCGACAGTAAGAAAATATTCTTCAATGGTGCACTAGTGTGACCTGATTGGGGACACGTGGTAATAATACATTACATCATCAGTGACAGTGATTCAGTCTATCATACATGTACATTTTTATTTAATTAATTAATTATAAATGAAAACCACGATTTGCCACAAACTTTGAGATAAACAAAAGCTTCATTTCAAGTCGATACGACATGAACAGATTAATTAGTTTGCCTTCTACTGATATCCTCAATGGATCTAATTTCATCATGCATAAAACTTCGTCACCTTTGCGTTTTTCGCGTGTAGGCCTGCATTCGTCCAGTATCCGCACATTCGCCACGCTAGTTAGTGTGCAGATGTCAATTTTCACCACTGACCGTGATTTAAGCCAAGATGCGTTTCAACCAAGTAAATACTCCTTTGCATTCTTAGCCTATGCAAAGCTCACAACTTTTTACTAACTCCCTTTTCCCGACACTTTTGATACTCTTTTAATGCCAAAAACGTCTTTACAATGAAGATTTCATCTGTCATCACGTGTGGGGAAAATGTTAGGCAAATACTATTACGACATTCGTTAAAATATGTTTGTTCTTACGACGTGTTATCGCCATTTTGTAATGAAAACGTGCTATTAATATATTTTTTACCGAGTTGAAACAAAGTATAACTAAATGATCAAAGGCAAAAACATATTTAAATATGTAAAATGAAATAAAAGAAAATTATTATTCTATCTATAAAACTTGTAAAATTCTATTTTTTATTTCAAATAGTTGTCATAAACACCAAAACAAAAGCTCCTTTTTTTTCAGACAAAACATCGAGTTGTAACAGTAAAATACAAGACAATTTATTATCATTTTATGCACAAGTGACATATGTATAATAAATTAAAAACATTAGTCCGTATTTAAACAATGTATTAATAGCTTTTGGCCTTTAAACACTTTTGGTAATACGTCACATCTTTAGGACATGCAAGGTGACGAAGTTTTATGCACATCTATTTCCGATATGGTTTTGACCTAGTTCTCATTGTTTACGTTTTTATGGTGCATTGAAAAAATAAATGGACAAAAAATGTGTCATAATGGCAGGAAAAGAATACATAAAATGAAATAAGACCAAAACAAAATATAATCAAATGTTTATGATAATAGAAATTCCGAATTCCGGCCTTGACTTGCGGTCCCAATACACTAATTACTGTTATAATTTATCTCCGTAAACCGGTCATGATCAGATCAATCAACCGTGTTTTTACATATATGTTAATATCGATCGGTAGTAATTCGAAGTGTGTATATTAGCACACCTGTAATTAGTGATCACTCGTAACTCATGTGCTTAATGTTTGAATGTTCATTAAATATTAAACAAACATGGATTCAACACCTAAAAAGCGAAAGGTTAATCAAGATGAAATACCCCTTATAAGTGTTTATTTTTCGATGGCACGCTTTTAAAATATCCAACATGGGGGAATCCTTCCCGAAAACAATGCACATGTTGACAATGATCATAAATGAACAACAAACAATGCCTTATTAATTAAGTGATGAACTAGCATCCAAGCCATACAATCATAACTTAGTGTAAACTATAGTTTATTCAACAAAAATACATATAAGACATTACATAGTGATAGTCATAGAAAGGGAAAACAAGTGTAAAACACTTATACAAATTCTTCTCCCGGTAAATTATTGCTAAAACAGATGGATGGTTGTTCAAATTATAATTAAAGTGGTTGTGTGACCACACAAGTTTTGTGAATGATTCTACACGGATTATGAAATTAATGAGAATCACATTACATGAATACGGTCTATATTTTTAGAAAATATATGTAAGAATTATGCAAATCTCTTACTTTTGACAATGAAATCTTGTATAATGATAAAATTTTGTTTGTTTTCAATATCAGACAATAAAGGGTTACCAAATAATACATTTTGAGTAGTTGCCTGACATGAAATATTATTAATCATATTTTTCGGATTAAACGATATAATGGACAATATAACAAAAAGTGTTCAGAAGTTTCAATTTGTTTACAAATACAGTATGGATCATCTACTAGATTTTTCTTAAATAAATGCTCTTTCAATCCACTACTCTCTGTTCTGATTCTTGTGTGCATAATTTGACCAATTCTGCTGCCGCTATAAAATATTGCGGGATAATGTGTTTATTTTGTAAAAAAAAAATTAACAGAGTACAAAGAAGCGGTTCTAATATGAATAGGAAGTTCATTCCAAAGACGAACAGTAGACGGAATAAAACTGTTGTGATGAAAATTTGTACGTGAATATACAGAAGGCAGATTATGTGCGTTACGGGTCCCGTACGAGTGGGTTTGTCCAAAAGTTGAGGGGGACTAGATTTGTAAGATAGTCTGGAGTATTTTTATTAACCATCTGGTGGAACATAATAAGTTTGTGGTTCTTCCTCCTATCCCTTAAGAAATTACGATACTCAATTATTTCAAAATAATTCCTATTTTGAATTGTTAGTTAAGCAATTCAGACAATGTAGTTCGAATATAGCGGTCTATCCGCTAAAATTTGATTTGGGTTAAAACTCAGGATCGCAAACATTAAGTATCCCGCTAAAAAAATCCACCAATTTGGAACAAAAACGCGAAATTTGGCTGCCGTGAAAAAACAATTATACGGTAGTGAGCGAGTAGACACTTAATAAACCGACCCACTGTCAATACCGGCCGTGAAACGTGGCCCCAATGGTGGCCGGTTTACACAGGTTTCACTGTAGGCCCACTGTCAATACCGGCCGTGAAACGTGGTCCCAATGGTGGCCGGTTTACACATGTTTCACTGTAGGCCCACTGTCAATACCGGCCGTGAAACGTGGTCCCAATGGTGGCCGGTTTACACAGGTTTCATTGTAGGCCCACTGTCAATACCGACCGTGAAACGTGGTCCTAATGGTGGCCGGTTTACAGAGGTTTCATTGTAGACCCACTGTCAATACCGGCCGTGAAACGTGGTCCCAATGGTGACCGGTTTACACAGGTTTCATTGTAGACCCACTGTCAATACCGGCCGTGAAACGTGGTCCTAATTGTGGCCGGTTTACACAGGTTTCATTGTAGACCCACTTTCAATACCGGCCGTGAAGCATGGTCCCAATGGTGGCCGGTTTACACAGGTTTCATTGTAGACCCACTGTCAATACCGGTCGTGAAACGTGATCCTAATGGTGGCCGGTTTACACAGGTTTCATTGTAGACCCACTGTCAATACCGGCCGTGAAGCATGGTCCCAATGGTGGCCGGTTTACACAGGTTTCACTGTATATACACCTACTGTAATTATCATACAAAAATGATAATGAATGCAGGATAAATACTATTTCTTGATTTTAATAAGGTTCTTTAAGTAAAGTATGACAATATCAGCATTGAACGTGCAACTTATAATTTAATTGTTCATTAGTTACAAAGAATATTGATGTTGTTGACCCCTTCCCCCATTTTTTGGCAAAATATTATCTTAATTACAGTTTCAGTTCATGGTACTTTGATATATTTTATATCCTTAATTTCTGACAAAATTTCACACACATGATTTGCTGGACCCTCAGGAGAATCTTGTTGGTTTCTCTGTGTTATTAAGTCCATCTGATTATTGCATCAATTTAGAATTTTTAAGCTATTTTTAAATGAATAATAGTAATACACAGATCAAGTTTGTTCTTGCAGTTTCTTTTCAAAAGACAACATTTTAATACCTAACATCTCTGGTGAGTGACAACAGGCAACAAGCTCCCTGGAGCCTATTTCTTTTCACTCCAATACAGGGGCTGTATTAAAAGCATGTAAAAACGCATATTTTTTTATATTTTTTTTTTATTTAAGATGGAAATGTTGAAATATATTTAGTTTGGTACATGTACAGTGAGTCCTTTGACTAACCTATTTATTTTTTTTTCAGAGTTAACATAAAGAAAAAAAACAATGGATGATTTAAACTCAAAGAAGATTTAAATACCACAGAAGAATCAGCATAAACTTTAAAGGAACAGGAATATTTGACTTAAGCAGAACCCAGATATATACTCATACATTTGCATGATCAGAAGTAATTAATAAAATATAATTTTGGAGCTGTTTGTATTGTGTAGAGTCTGTGTGTATTACATGTGGTAGTGAACAGGACACATTATACAAGATTATCTATACAAAAATGTACATATATGTAAAACAATGTGTTTGATTCCTCATTGTCGACTTGCGATTTTTCATGTATAAATCCAAAGAATACAATGGTATGGATATTTTGGATTCAATATTCAGTGAAGTGATTGAATATTTATTTAATGATTCAGAAACACATGAATAATTGTAGTTTTCAGATCAGACAAGGAATCAGGATTCAGCCATACCTACATATACATATTAAGATGCAGTGAACACTGAAACATAATATTGAGATCATGGAAATAATTTAATTTAATTGTTGATGAAAAAAAATGAAAGTGAAGTTGTTTCTTTTTCAGTACATTGTTTAATGACATGATATGTGTATAACAGTTCCCACAATTGTATGGGAAACAATATTGTTGTAGTATTATTGGTACTTGTAAAGATATGCCCACATTATGACCCAAAGGTTGGTTTTTTTTTTTATAATATTAATGTTATTTAAACGTAATCCCTTTGTGTCTTCAAGTAGTGATAATAGTATCACTAAATGCATATTAAAGATCTTTGCATATCTTGCTAAAAATACCACAAGGTCTAGCTTGGGGGGGGGGGGGTTATGATATAGATTATATATATATATCTAGTTTATATCCCAGTTTCAGGACATTCTTTTAAATTTGATTTGTAACTCTTATAGACGTTATAGACTAACTAGTTCAACCTGACTGAGTAATGAGTAAATAAATAATGTCCTCATTGCATTATTGACCATAATGCTCAAATATCAGCCCAACTCGTTATGTTTTAAGTCCGTTCAAAAATAGTGTGCGCGTGTTTGTGATTTAAGTTGAATGACTGAAGCACATACCCTAGGTCACTGATGCTTCAGTTATTCCACTTTAAAGGTCACAAACTTCACATGTCTTGGAGAAGACATCTTGAGCTTACGCTTGTGTCTAATCCGTTGTCATGTTTTGTTTTGACAATAAATAAGTTTAAAGTATGTATTGTTTATATGGTTAACACATGTTACAGCATAGTGTTTTTGTATTGATATAAGTCGAGCAACTGAGGCACATACCAAAGGGACTGACCCAATGTCCCTACTGCCTCAGTTGTTCCACTTAAAGTTCACAAGCCACACATGTATTGTGTATGCGCTATATTATGTTGCATACATTGCTTGTATTGGGTTTATATTATATTTTGTGGCATGTAAATCTTATATTGTGTGCATATTACATTATGCTGCATGCATGGGTAGTATTGTGCGTTTGGAAAATCACGATACACGCGAAGATTGCGTATCAAGTTTGTTGGATGAAGCCTTGTACTGTATGCAGTTGCATGTATGGCTAATATGATGTGCTAGGTAAATTATGTTGCAAGCAAAGATCACACATGTTATATTATGTTGCGTGTATGGCTTGTACTGTGTGCATGATATGTTTGCATTCACACGAATTGCAATGTGTGCGTGTGAAATTATGTATTATGTTGCATGCATAATTATATTGTATTGTGTGTACAAAATGTACATGTTGTATACGGTTGCATATATATAGTGCATGCCCACTAACGTACCTGTACGTGAACTGGATGCATGGGGTTACGAGTGTGCTGTTTTTGCTGGTTTTTTTGTTTTTTTGTTTTTTTTTCCGAGTGTCTACCTTCGTGTACTGGATGAATGATTTGAGTATTGTCCGTATGATTAATGCTATTTGTATAAATTAACAATGTTTTATATTATAGTTTACATTGATGTATATTTTTGTCAGTCTGCTTCAAATTACAACATGACAGACAATTAATTTGCATTTATCTTTATCTTCTTTCCATCTATTTATGATAAGGGCAAATTTGGTCTGGTAACTTCACATTAAAAATGACAAAGATTTTTTCCTTAAATGAATTTCTCGTTAAATCTTATGTTCCTATTTTTACTTGGGTTAGTATTCAACAAATTGCATACAGGCTGATGATATACATGTAGTTTTATTGCATCTTGGTAAACATGTTCACTCATCATGAACTTCTCTGTATCATTTCTATCCATTTTGATTTTTCCTTTTTTTCTACTGTGTTTTTTGTATATACGTTTTGTTTTTTCATTAAATGTACAATTGTCCACAATGATGAAATGCAACCTTTTGAAAATAGCTTGATTATATTCTATGACGCCTATTTGTTATTTAGCTATTGTATAACCATATTATTATGTTTTGGCCACTCTCATTACTTATCGTTTCAATCAGGTGTTACATAATAATGGGCATTTCAATTGAGCAATACCGACTGAGAGTAGGCCTATTTACTTCAACATTTGGGCACAGTACAAAAAGACTTCGCCAAAGTGACGTCCTCTGTATCTTGTTATTATTTTTCTCACATAGAAAGTCAAATGCACTGCGAGTTATAATGTTCATTCATTTTATTATCGACTTGGTTGTTTTGAAAAAATGTCTAAACAATATCACAAAAATGACCAAATTTGACAAGTCAGCTCCGAGCTTGTCTGACAAACCTACTGTAGACTCTAGGTTGACCAATAGTGGTATGCACATATTTTTCTTATTATTTGTACTGCAAATGTTGTTAATACTGGTGTGGTATAGAAACAAATCCTGGCCCAGAACTCCTCAATAATGATGAGTTAAGTTCTAGTTTTAATGTCTCCTCTGAAATGTCAAGTATATACGAAACGTTTTCGACTTCTGTCTCATTTATTCATTTAAATATACAAAGCCTGGTTCCAAAACTTGATTTAATATATGCTAAATATGACCATTTCGATATAATGTCATTCACTGAGACATGGTTGAAGGGCGACAACTCAGACGATTCTATTGAACTGCTAAATTTCCAAAAAAAACTATTTAGGAGAGACAGGGGTCCAGAGAAAAATCGGGGAGGGGTTGTAGTGTATATCAAAGAAAATGTTTATGCCTACAGAAGACCTGATTTAGAAGTTAATGGAATTGAGGCTATTTGGGTCCAGATAAAAATAAACGGGAACAAAGTATTATATGGGACTTTTTATGTACCTCCAAAAAGTAACACTGAATCATGGAATAAAGTTGAACATTCGATAGAATCGGCTGTAAATGATGATAGTATTGATTATGTTATTGTGACCGGTGATTTTAATGACAATCAACTAGATGTAAATAATGTAAAAATGAGAAATATATCGATGCAGTATAGCTTACAGCAACTAATCGAAGATCCTACAAATTTTACTGAACATTCATCATCTCTTATCGATTTAATATTAACTAACGATGTAAACTTTGTTCCGTATGCTGGTGTGGGTGGTCCCCCTCTATTAGATCAAGTACGTTACCATTGTCCGCTCATTGGTTTCTTGAATGCCCCTAAACCTGTGAGCAAATCGTTCAAGCGTAAGATCTGGTTATTTTACCAAGGAGATTTCGATGAGTACAGACGATTATTGTCACTAACTGATTGGGAATCCATTTATTCTATAGACGATATTGATAAAATTACTTTCGACATTTCGAATACTATCTTAAGCGCTGCTGAAGCCACTATTCCAAACAAATTTGTAACTATTAGGAAACAAGACCCTGCATGGTTAACTAACGAGATTAGAAAACTCATCAGAAAGAAAAATAGAATCCATAATAAGGCTAAGCGTCTAAATAAACCTGCTGATTGGAATAAATTTCGTAAAATTCGTAATGATGTTACATCTCTAGTAAGAAAAGCCCGCGATGCGTATCAAGATAAACTTGTATCTAGACTGTCTGACGATCATGCTTCGACTAGAACTTGGTGGAAGACTTGTAACCAAATTTCTGGACTAAAACCATCACACTCTGGCATACCCCCACTACTGAAAAATAATAATTTGATTTTTAATGATTTAGACAAGGCGAATGAGTTCAATAATTTTTTTGCTATGCAAACTGATCTTGACGACTCTGACGCGGTTCTTCCCGAACTTTCTCTTCCCGAAAACCAGCTTTGTGATATTGAAATAGGCGTAATTGATGTCGAAGACGTTTTATCAATATTAAATCCTAGTAAGGCCTCTTGTCCAGATTTGATTAACCCGCGACTTCTAAAAGAGGCGGTTCATCAACTAAAATATCCTTTATGTAAACTTTTTAATTTATCGTTATCAATTGGTGTGCTACCCAACGACTGGGAAACAACTAATGTAAGCCCGGTTTATAAGAACAACAATCCTAACGATGTAAAAAATTACAGACCAATTTCCCTGTTAAGTGTTATTTCTAAATGTATGGAGCGCTGTGTTTATAAGTATGCACATAATGTTGTATTGCTAAACAATAGTATTACATCCAATCAATCTGGTTTTACATTTGGCGATTCCGCGATAAATCAGTTGGAAAATATTTCAAATGACTTTGGGAGGGCTTTAGATAGTGGGAAAGAAATCAGAGTTGTATTCTGTGACATTAGTAAAGCCTTTGACCGGGTATGGCATAAGGGATTATTGTTTAAACTAAAACAGTATGGAATATCGGGAAATCTTTTAGTATGGTTTGAAAGGTATCTTACTGGACGGTCCCAACGGGTGGTTTTAAACGGGTCAAATTCCGAGTGGAAAACTATAAATGCGGGGGTTCTCCAGGGCTCCATATTATTATTCATAAATGATATTGTGACTGATATCGAAGCGAACATTAAATTATTCGCAGATGACACTAGTCTCTATGTAACAGTTGATACTCCTCAAAACGCAGCTGACATTATTAATAGAGATCTTGAAAAAAATCCACCAGTGGTCGGTAAACTGGCTTGTAAAATTCAATCCCCAGAAAACGGAGACTTCAAGAAAACTAATAAAGCCACTACACCCCCACTGGAAATGAACAGACAAATTCTTCAACAAGTTAGAAATCATAAACACTTAGGATTATTCTTTTCTAACAATATGTTGTGGCACGATCACATTGACTACATTGTTAAGAAGGCCTATACACGTTTAGATATGTTAAGGAAAGCCCGTTTTATACTGAATAGATTTACATTAGAAAAGATGTACTTCTCTTTTATTAGACCCATTTTGGAATATGGGGATGTTGTTTGGGATACGCAGACTCATTATTTGATAAATAAAATCGAAAATGTCCAAAACGAAGCTGCACGAATTGTTACGGGTGGTACAAAATTAACGTCCATTCAGAAACTATACGAGGAAACGGGATGGGAAAAACCTTTGGAAAGAAGGGAAAAACATAAATTGATTTTACTTCATGAAATAGTTAACAATCAAGCACCTGGATATTTGAGAAATTTGTTACCTGATAGAGTGGATAATCGACACTACCATAACACTCGTCAGTCTGCGAATATTCTAGAAATAAGTTCAAAAACTAAATTCTATTCAGATTACTTCCTTCCATCATCCATATAATTATGGAATAGACTCCCTATAGATACTCGAAATTCAAGGTCCCTGAATATTTTTAAGGAGCGAATTAAAACCTAAAATAGCAAATGTCCTGCATATTATTATAGTGGCACTCGATTGGGTCAAATTTTGCACACCAGGTTAAGAATGAACAGTAGCTCATTAAATGAGCACCTGTTAATTAGAAATCTGGTGGATTCCCCCAATTGTGCATGTGGTCAAGTCGAGTCTGCATCCCATATTTTGACATCGTGCCAAAAATATACTGATTTACGAAATGAACTCTTGTATACAATCAATTATTCGGTTACTATTGATGTTAAACTTCTACTAAAGGGGTCAGACACCTTAAGTGTCGATCAAAATATAGACATTTTTATCAAGGTACAGAATTTTATTCTTAAAAGCAAAAGATTTACATCATAATTCTAGGTTGCATTTCATCTGTATTACTAATTTTATATCTTTCTGTTTTGTTATTCCACTGTTTATTATTGTTTTTTTTTTAGATTTGTCATGTAGCATGTTCCATAATTTGTTTGCTATATTAGTCAATTATAATTCATAGGAGACGGATTAGTATAAGCTTAGCTTGTTTCCGAATCCTGTCATGTTAAAAAAAAATTGTATGTATTATAACATAACAGTTTACCATGAATAAATATGTTTATACCAAAGGGGTTTTATATTATACACTACAATACATACACAAACTTTTGATCCATCATTTGTTCATTGGAGGATAGGTGTCTAACACCACTTTAAAAAATATTTCAGTTACTACTTTTGTGGCGGAAGTCGGAGTACCCAGAGAAAACCACAGACCTGTCGCAAGTCACTGAAAAACTTTATCACATAATGTTTTATCGAGTACACCTCGCCATGAATGGGGTTAGTAGTATAGAAGAGGTTTTCAAGTAGCATTTGTGGTGGAGCAATGTGGTGGAGCTACCGGAAGTAACGTCAATGGAAGTGACGTCAGTCACGTGACCGGTCCCGATCGGAAGTGACGTCAGAAGTGACGTCATTTCCCCCCT
>MJUT01044306.1:87707-115234 GCA_002080005.1 Gigantidas platifrons | reverse complement strand
AGATCTTGACATGCTGAACATGTTTGCAGTTAAACTTAACATCTATCTCTTATAGTTTTTGACATAAAGGACGAAAAAGTATTAAAATTTTGAAAATTTGATGAAAAAAGGGAAATAACTCCAAAATAGGTAACAGAATTTACTTCAAAATTGCAGGGTAGGTAGATCTAGACATGCTTCATATTTTTGCAATTTAAGCTTAACCTTTATCTCTTATAGTTTTTGAAATATAAGACGAAAAGTATTAAAATTTTGAAAATTTGATGAAAAAAGGGCAATAACTCCAAGATGAGTAATCAGATTTACTTCAAAATTGCAGGGTAGGTAGATCTTAACATGCTGAACATGTATGCAGTTTGAATTTAACATCTATCTCTTATAGTGTTTGAAATAAAGGACGAAGAGTACAAATATGCCTAATTTGCATAATCGGTATAAATCGGCTGAAAGAAAAATTTCAAAGAAAAACACGTAATATATGTTAAACTACTCCTTGCCATACAGCTGCAGTTAACATTTGAGCTCATTTGACTTATACTAAAGCAGCAATGGACAATTGAAGAAATTTCTATTTTTAGTAACAGGAGCCATCTTGAATGGAGGGTGGGACTGTCGGACACAATTGTGAAAGGGACCCACCCAGGGATCATTCCTGCCATGTTTGGTTTAATTTGGTTCAGTGGTTTCAGAGGAGAAGATTTAAATGTGATATTTTATCAAAATATGCCTAAATTGCATAATCGGTATAAATCGGCTGAAAGAAAAATTTTACAGAAACCCCCGTAATATATGTTAAACTACTCATTGCCATGTAGCTGCAGTTAAAATTTGAGCTCATTTTGACTTATACTAAAGCAGCAATAGACAATTGAAATTTCATCCCCCTTTTTTCTATTTTTAGCTTGGAGGCCATCTTGGTTTGAAGTCGGGATCACCAGACACAATTTTGGAAGGGAGCCATCTAAGGACCATTCCACCAAAGTTTGGTTGTAATTGGCCCAGTAGTTTCTGAGGAGAAGATTAAAATGTGAAATGTTGACGGACGGACGACAGACGACGGACGAAAAGTGATGGCAATAGCTCGCATGACCCTTTGGGTCAGGTGAGCTAAAAAGGTGACAACAAAACTCCGAACACGATCAAAGGGGAACGCCATTTTACAAATCGAAAGGCAAATCCAAATCACCCAAGAAACAACTGAGGTCAATCCTCATATTCCTGACTAGGTATAGACATCTGAAACCTTCATTCACATGTAAATCAACAGCCTACATTTTCCATAAATGAGCGCAACATTCTTTTAAAACAATTAAAATAATGTATTTCATATCTCTGTGTTACTACTAATACATATAGACTTGTATGTGATAAAGTTTACCAGTTACTTGCCCATGGTCGGTGGTTCTCTCCGGGCACTCCGGCTTCCTACACCACTAAAACTGGTCGTCCGATATAGCTGAAAAATTGCTGCAGTGACGTAAATCCCCTTTAAACAAACAAACTAATACATATATAGTCATAAATAATTAATAATACTTGCAGCTTCTACAATGACAAGGAAAAAACCTGGATTGTGGCTTTTATACTTTATTTAGTACATCATGTTATAGTCTAGCACCTACCAAGAACGGGGAACTGCTCACCCTTCGAGACACCTGAGTTAATCCCAGTTCATACGGGCCCCGTAGACGGACAGACACATATTAAACCGTATATCCCCTTGCCCTCGGAGACGGAGTACAATAATCGGATTAATCTCATTTTTTTCTTCTTTTTTTTTTGCTGTCTTATATTGTTTTTATTCGGTATTGTGATCAGCCTGTAAATTACGTCAATTTGTGACTTGAAAATGGGTTACCAATACTTCCCCAGAATAATAAAAACGTTGATTAAAAAAAATGATCCTCGTCCCCATAGGATACCAAGATCGTCGTCCCCCTACACAACTTGATGTTGTTATAGAAAACAATGTGAAACCAGGTTTTCACAGGGTTTTGAGGATACACGAACCTTTCTCATTGTTAACGTATTTGTTGGAGTAAAAATGATGGGCTTAATTGGTGTAGGAGTGCCAAATCGAGTAAAGTACCAGCTAACACTGTCTGAATACTCTACCCTGTCGTATTTTCCTGGAGTGTTTGTATATTTCCGGAGCGTATTGTGCATGGAAATTGGACTACATAATTAGTTCCTAATTAACCCTATAGTTCCGTTATATACTTCTTGCAGTCCAATCTAAGTAAATACAAATAGAATATGCATGAGAATGCAAACCTACCTGCTTTCTGCCGCTTCAAAATCACCGCCCCTGCGCGATGCCGATCGCCGTCCCCATATGTTGTATTGATCACGGTGATGGTATATAATTATATTTTGTCAATGTCAAATTTGTGCTTGAATTTTGGAAAACAACTTAACTATTTCAAACGTTTGTGTGATCCGTCTTCCAAGCGCTTTAAACAACGTAGTTTTATAAGTAATTTTCAAGCGCATGTTTGACACAGTTGTAAATGGCGTATCATAAAGGCCAGAAACGAACAGGGACAATAACGGCTTTCCAACTCTTCGTGATACATAACGGTCTCTATTTTTTTTACTAGCCCAAGCGGACAAGTACCTAGGAGATATGTGTTGTCCGTGGGGAAAATTACTAGTCTCGGACTAGCGGACAATCGTTAATTTCGAACCCTGTGTTTAGGGATTTTGGCTATCCTGTTTAGGGATTTTGGCCATCCTGTTTATGCCTTTTGGTTTTTTTTGCTACCAAAAACTTTTAAAATTATTTGCCTTTCCAATCTGTGGACATTGAGGGTATAAAATGTATATGACAAAGGTTTTTTTTCCAGAAACGTGCCATGTGCACTAAATTAAATATGTGCTTATTACTATTAATGTGTCGATAACTCTGCTGGGCAATAACTCTGCTGGGAGATAACTCTGCGGAGATAACTCTGCTGGGAGATAACTCTGCAGAGATAACTCTGCTAGGAGATAACTCTGCTGGGAGATAACTCTGCTGGGCGATAACTGCTGGGCGATAACTCTGCTGGGCAATACCTCTACTGGGCACGCCTTTAGTTCTCGATGGTATCATCCTACCAACTATGTTTTTGAACAAAATGGAGAAAAAAAATTCTCCATCCCTTTTTGATTAGAACTAAGACATAATTGTAGTTATCCCATCCCCCATGTCTATCTATATGTTGGTTAAACAAATTCAGGTACAAATAATTTACAAGTGTACTTATTCATTTGTATTTTCAAAGCAAGCCTAATTAAACTTTAGCAAGAAATGTACAGATCTTGTAAGATACCAAGAAAACGATTCTATTTCTTAAGTAGAGGTATTTTGGGCTACCAAGAAGTTTTTTTTTTTTATTTTTTAAGCAGAGGTATTTTATGTTACCAGGAAGACAAGAATAAGAAGCCATGTATATACATGTAACTTATAAAAATTATAAGGTGTGGCAAATTTTACTTTTAAATAAAATTTCACGAAATGAAATTCATTGTGCATTAAATGTATTTAAAAGTGCAAATAAAATAAAAGTTTGAAAGCTTGTGAAATCACATACACAATCCACAGGTACGTGTGGACAGGACCCTATGTCCCCCCCCCTTTTTTTTAACATCCATTTTTTTCATATAAACAACATTTTGCAACTTTGTATGTATCACTGTATGACATATATACAATAAATTCAATCAAACAGTAGTTTCTATCCATGCCGGGTTTCTGACATAATATAAGAGAGAAGGTAAGTCACTTCGGTTTGTTTACATTGGGGTACCTGTTGGCGATTCATCTTAAATTTACTGAATAAAAAAGGCCTACCTGTCTGGAAATTGGCTTTTTCTGCCTCTATATATATTTTTCTTCCTGAAAACACACATCAATATTTTTTTACAGCAGCTGACAACTCTCCTTGGAACACTTTTCCCTCACGCTTTGCGATTTTAAGACGACAATTTTGTAAACCAAGTTCTAAGCTACGGAAGTGTCGTTACTAGCGCCATCTGTGTGGTCATTTGATACGGTAAAACGCGAGAGTTCCGGGTAAATCAAATCTGGCGCCAAAATATTCCCGAACTGTTTATCCGGAACTCTCGCGTTTTACTGTATCAAATGACCACACAGATGGCACTAGTAACGACACTTCCGTAGCTTAGAACTTGGTTTACAAAAATGTCATCTTAAAATCGCAAATCGCGAGGGAAAAGTGTTCCAAGGAGAGTTGTCAGCTGCTGTAAAAAAATATTGATGTGTGTTTTCAGGGAGAAAAATATATATAGAGGCGGAAAAAGCTAATTTCCAGACAGGTAGGCCTTTTTTATTCAGTAAATTTAAGATGAATCGCCAACAGGTACCCCAATGTAAACAAACCGAAGTGACTTACCTTCTCTCTTATATTATGTCAGAAACCCGGCATGGATAGAAACTACTGTTTGATTGAATTTAGGTGTATATATGTCATACAATGATACATACAAAGTTGCAAATGTTGTTTATATGAAAAAAATGGATGTTAAAAAAAGGGGGGGACATAGGGTCCTGTCCACACGTACCTGTGACACAATCTGGTCGATTAGTCTGTTCTGCCAAGCATAAAATTGACTTGCTGATTGTGTGTGCATTCTGTGAAAAGGAACTTTGTAAGCTGTTGTCCTTGTTTTAAGCAAAATATTTGCTAAAGGTGTGCTCAATTGTGCTAAATTACCCCCCCCCCCCAAAAAAAAAACAAAAACAAAAACAAAACAAAACAAAACAACTTACACGAGTCCATGACATTCTTGATAAGAATGTTTGTAACGTTTTTGCTTCGTACTGCACCAGCTTCCAAAAAAGCAAATCCACATTGCATAACTGAAAAAGATAGAGACGTATATTTACTGATTACAAATATTTAAAGGGGCATTAGCTACGAGTTTGATCAAACAAATTACATGTATATGCTTTGGAAATTAGTAAATAGCTTTAAAATGATGAAATAAAAGTAAATATTTCACATTGAACAGCATATCGAACCACTTTCCGCCTTTTGAGAACGAAAATTACCATCGATTACTTATTTGCTTGCAAGCAAATAATTTGATCTCGCTTTTTCCGTATGCAATTGACCTTACTAGTGACAGGTAAAAATGAATAATTTGTATTTTGTCGCTTATTAACTGCCAACTTGCATGTAAAAAACCTGTAATTTAATTTTAAATGAAAGAAGAAATGTTTTATATTGTAGATAATGTTGATTTTGTATATATATGTATGTAATATATTGATATAAGATTGTTTTATATATTGTGCTATAGATACTGTTTTAATTATAGTCTCTTATAATTCTGCAAAGAATGGCTCTCTAATTTATTGTTGTAGGATTGTTTTATTTGTGTATTATGACCTGTAATTGAGAGATGAGACTTAAATAAAATATTGAATTGAATTGGTTCTTTGTCCGTAATTAACACCGACTGAAAGCAGATTCACAAAAAATAAGAATTAAGTGCATTGTTGTACTGATTTAATGACGATTCGACAAATTCCGTAAAAAATGTCGATAATTAATCAGATGGCGTCCATTTCTTGATCGATCTCAAAACACGAGCAGTTGCACGTTTTTCCCTGATGCGCATACATTTCATAAAATTTATAAGTTACAGAAACACGTTTTATTAAGGCATCAATCATATCTGATAGTTTTTTTGGGTAACAAAACTTTACGATTTGGCAGATAATGCCCCTTTAACTGAAAAAGAGACAAACCTATATTTGCTGATTACAAAGGTTAAGTGTTAAGAAAGCAGGCGATTTCTAATATTAACAATTACAAGCATATTAAATACTTTAATACAACAAGGGTCTGGATGGCAGAGCGGTTCACGTCATTGACCTTTGATGCGAGTTCGCACCAACCTTGTTTAAATGTTTAAATTTCCAGATACTTACCTAACGCCGTTAGCTTCGTCGGTTAATTCGGTAAAACTTTCCGAACCCTTCCATAACCCACAATAATTCTGGTAGCCACGACGTAGCTGACAAATTACTTAATGTGACGTTCAACATCAATAATCAATAATTATAATCATAATGTTATTAAGGAAATCTTACAAGCATCGTCGGCACCGTCGTGGTGGTGATCGTATTGTAGTTGGATTTACAACTACCTTTGCCATCAGTGACTATCACCACTAAAATTATGAGTTCGAAGCCCATTCATAGCGAGGTGTACTTGATACAACATTATGTGATAAAGTTTGCCAATGTCTTGCGACAGGTGTGTGGTTTTTTTCCGGCTTCCTCCACCAACAAAAAAATGACCTCCACGATATAGTTGAAATATTTTTGAAAGTGACGTTAAACATCATAACCCTAATCTAACAAACATCGTCATCAATTCATCAGTTACGATATATCAGGGATCTACACTAACAGTCGCCCAGTCGCCCAAGGCGACTTAAAATTGTATTGGGCGAGTGAAAACTTGATTACTTCTCGCCCAGGTGACGACTGAAAATTTTGGGAGCGATGTCAAGAATTATTAATTCCCGCACCGGTTTTTAGACGTACCAAAATTGCGACTGGTTTCCGATTTTTATTTTACTTATTTTGGTAATGGTATATCAAAATCAGCGGTGTCAGTAGAATTATCCTTGAGAAATGATTGTCGGTTTCCTCAAGTCAATTTTTTGCCGCCGGGTCGTTATCTTTTATTACTATTACTAATAAATACAATAAAATAAAATAAAATGAACACACCGGCCCTCTATTCTAACTCTAAGATAGCCAAAGCGCTTAGGATATCGGTAAAATTATCACGATTTAAAACCTGTACATGACGTACATTATGGATAAAATGGCCACCGGTGATGTGCCCAGTGGAACCAAACTCCGGACAGTTACCAGATCCGGTCCGCAAACTACCCTCCACTAGTCATATTTCTAATTCTTTCAGATTTTGTTTTAATCATATTCATAAATACAGTATAAGATTAAAATTGGTGATTAACTTTAAAACACATATAACATATATCCGCAACAGAATACCGAAGGAACAAGTTAAAGGAATTATTAAAAAAAACAACAGAATCCAAAAACAAGTCAATATTGACTTGTCAAAATGGAGATATTGTTAAAATATCTGATTTACCATATCTGTAATCTACCTGAAAAAAAGCTGGATGCCTAAATTATTTGTTGGGCTCCTTGAAAATGAAAGTTAGGAGACCAGGTGGCGACCATGGTTCAAAAGTTAGTGTATATCCCGGTATATAATGAACAAAAACATAAAAAGAACTACATTGTTTAACAGTTAAAAACAGCTGGTAACACAATTGCAATTAGTAGCGGATTATCGTTCGTATCCAGGTGGCGTCGTATTAGCTGCCCCCATTTAACTTCCGCTTTCTCATGTAAACAGCTACGTTTTGTATAAACATTGTAACATTGATTCAATTCAATTCAATATTTTATACATGTAGTTAGATATGTCCTCTGACATGAACTTCACACATCAATAAGTCCATAATTAAAATTGATTTTTGACGGAAAACAGATGCCCCCGATGCTGATGACATGTTCTAAGTCATATGGGGCAGACACAAAATAATAATAAAAAACTCTTTAACAAATTGTCCAGTCAAAATGCCGAATCCATATTCAATTCTTCATATGGTAATATATTTTAGCAAACATGCAATGTTTAAGGAATTTCCATTTAAAATGTCCGAGAACTCGGTTAAGAGTACAAACTTTTATGACGGACGAACGAAAAAAGGTAGGACAGACATGACGAGAAACATAAGTATTATATGATATTGATGGGAATGTTTACAAATTCTAAACTCCAAGACATAAGGAATATGCGAGATTATCGTTTAACCCCTTGAAAACAAATGTAATGAATATCTGTCATTAAGAAAACATGCAATTTTGGAAACAAATTAAAGGAATAACGCTTTTACGTCTTTTGTCCACTGTGAATTATAATTATTATTCATGTGTACTCTCCTTCACTTCGTTTGTCCGAATATCAAGTAATTATATTCTAAGGGGCAATATGATAAAAACATAAAAATGGTATTCGCTATTAACATTTTTTTTTTTTTTTTCAGAATTTTGAAAATCGGTAAACCTCGGCCGGAGCGGGTGTTACTTTTTCCGGATCGGCAAACTTCGGGCTCAGCGGGTCTTAATTTTAGACATTAACACCCGTTGCTAATATTATCACATGTTGCTAGGGATGGGCGGGGCTTATGAAAGGTTAGTGGAAAATTAACAAATGCCGCTTGTCCAATGAAATGAATGGATAAGGTAAGCAATTTGCATAAAGTATAATAATAACATTCCAACAAGGTAAACAAAACCACAAGGTGATTATAATGTTTTATAAAGATCGTTACTAGGGACGTCAGCCAATCAGAAAAATACATTATTTGAAGTCATATAATAATATTTATTAATTAAACAAATTAAAGAACATAAAATACATGTATAACAAATTGTAGCTGAATAAACATGTCTCGTTTGGTTATAGTGAACCTCGATAGCTTGCCTTGCTTCGCACAGGCTTTTATGCGACAATTTGTCACATATGACCAAAAACCTAAACGCACCCATGTTTCAATAATAAAAACTCACAACGAAACGAAATTTATATAAGTATTGCATTAATACTAATATATTAACGTCGATATCCGAACTTCATTTTATCAATTTGTTGGACAGTAGGTAATTTGATATGATATTGCATTGTTCATTATTTCCAAACCTCTCACCGCGGAACCGCATTTTGCCATTTTCCTTTCATTGAGATATTGGAATTGCGATGACGAAAATATGAAAATTGTTATATTAATCGTTAGGGTTATGGTGTTTAATGCCACTTTCAGCATTATTTCAGCTATATCGCGGAAGTCAGTTTTATTGGTGGAGGAAAACGGAGTACCCGGAAAAAACCTTAACCACCGACCTGTCGCAAGTCACTTACAAACTACATCACATAATGTTGTATCTAGTACATGTACACCTCGCCATGAGTGGGATTCGAACTCACAACTTTAGTGGTGATAGGCATTGATTGCATAGATAGGTGTAAATCCAACTACCATACGATCACGACCACGACTGCCCCTGGTTGTACATTAATTAATGCTTATATTTGTAATGAGGACAATATACCAAAGTAAAATGTTAGAACATTTAATATTTCATTGATTACCCCCAACAATTATGGAATAAGCAAAGAAATTTTGTCCAAGTAAAAATGTAGATAATGGTGTTTTTTTTAAATTGCTAAATGAGAACATCTATCAAAATGATTCAATACATCTAAAAATTAATACTATTTGAATTCCAGTCTTATCAAATGACTTCCAACATTTCAATGTTGTTATCAAATACATATATTTAAAAAATATAGTTTGTAAAGGTCAATACTTACAAATTATACACATGCCCATTACTGTCAGAAAGAATTGGTCAATATTTGAAGCAATATTTGCCAGCTCCATTTCAAGATTTCCATTCGTTATATTAGACATTGTTACAGACGTATTAGCTTACGTATCGAAAATATAGTAAAATAGTCTCGATGAACCGTTTTATCCAAGGATGTATATTGAAAGGATTGGCAACTGTGTGTAAATTCTATGTAGTCGGAAACGAACTATCGCAATACGCGTGACTTCGCGAGATCGCAAGTTATATACTGCTATCAAGGGTTTAAACATGTCACGGTCTACTACCAGACATCTTTCCAAAGCTTTATCAACCAACAATCTACAAACTACAAACCAGGTCACCCAAAATAGGCCATACGTATTAAACAGACAAAAGGCATTAGACAAAAAGCTGGAAAATTGTCTCGTACAACATGTCAAATATGAAATGAAAGCAGGCAAACATTTTGTAATAGTGTTCAGCACTGCTGCATATGAGCTAGCAAAAACAGTATTAGCTGACATTTTTAATTCAGAGGAATTTAGTGATAACTATGCAATACAAACACAAAACTGATCGCCACGATATCTGATTGGCGTTAAGCACACTGATATAGTCCAAATATAGGTCATCCATCAATTGCGCCCGATTTTCTAAGAAACCAAGATTTTCTTTAAAAACAGGAACAAGTTAGGGCTAGGGTTATGGGGTTTAACGCCACTTGAAACAATACTTCAGTTATATCGTGTCGGTCAGTTTTATTGGTGGAGGAAACCGGCCGGGCTTACCGGCCAGAAGAAAATCACCGAACTGCCGCAAGTCATTGTCAAACTTTTATCACATAATGTTATGTCACATACACCTCGTCTGTACGGGATTCTAAATCACAAAGTTAGTCGTTATAGGCACCGATAGCATAGGTAGTTATAAATTCAAATACTACACGATCACGACGTCCCCTCCGTCTAACTACATGCAAAACTATTTTTGTAATATGGTAAAACAATAACTCAACTTTTAGTGTCAAATGTAAACTAAACAATAACTCAACTTTTGGTGTCAAAAGTAAACTATTTAAAACTATATTCAAATGGTTAGACTTTCATGTATGCCAAAAAACGTTTTGCGTAAAACAGACTCTTTAAACCAGTCTTTGAACTGTATAACAGGGTATGCTGCCATTCTCTATCCAGAGTTGTCGTTCTTGTCGTTCCCGCTACGCTCCAACATCTCTGTCAACGCTCATTTTACAAGATGTTTGTAAAATTTAGAAAACAGTAAAAAAAATGTACTTAAAATTGTTTAATTATTGTAAATATCAATAAAGATGAAATAAATCACTCATTTCAAATCAATTCTCTCTTAAAAATGATTTCCCCCAACTTCTTGGAGAACTATTTTGCGGAGGTAAAAATTAAAAACGATCACAAATCATTTTTAAAATAAAAAAAAATAGATAATGAAAACAGTGAAAGCTGTGGATTAAGTTCTTGATATTGGTTGTTTGTATCAGTATTGGGGAATATGAAAAACAACAAAATGTAAATTTAATGTATATTTCAATGGAAAGGATGTGTATACATGTATCTTTAGTGTTTTTGATGTTTTCAATATTAAAAGTTATTCACAAACAACCAAATCTGTATCATTGAGCTGATAACATGCAGCAATAGTAGAATATGTTATGTTAAAGTTAGTTAGCAATATACCTCCTTCAGAAATAAGAGCTGGCATTTTGATGTACCTGTCAAAACAGTGTATTGTTTTACATACATTTCCAGCACACTGTATAAGTATATACACAGCTACTTTTGCAACAGTACTTTTCATGTACAATTAAAATATAGTACTTTTATTGTACCATAAATTTATATTACTATTTTTGTACTACTTATATATTGTACAATATTTGTACTAAAACCTTTTTGTACTTTTATTGTGCTATTCATTTATTGTACTATGATTTTACTACTAATATGTATTGTACAATGTGTCAATGTCAATATATAAGTAGTACAATCATAGTACTATAAATTAATAGAATCTTGAGAAAGCTGTAAATGTAGAAGCAAAGAAGAAACATTAAATGCCCACTGCTGATAAAACTTGTCATTTAGTGATTTTATTATAATTTTATATTTTGAGTAACTTGATTAATTTCAACAATATTGGCAAAGGTATTACTTTGTGGTATTGTGAAGAATTGTATTGTAAAGTACCAACATGTCACCATAGTTAAATAGATCTGTAGTAATTGTACGTAAGATGTTCTTTTTCATCTTAAACTAAGAATTAAGTCATAATCAGAGCAATTGATTTTATTGCTCTCACCTTGAAGCCCTTGAAAGGTATAAGTTATTAAAACCAAAGTTTTATACATAACTTTTATTGAAAGGATTTACTAAGTCTAATTACATAAGCAGAAATTTTTTGTAGAATAGCATTTTTTCAATCTTACATTAGCCAAAAACAATTAAATGGTTGGTATCTTACAGTGTTTTTTTTATCTAGCTATTCAATTATAATAATCAATGTCAATTTTCATTGGTAAAAAATCATGTTTGATGAAAAAAAATATCGTGTCATTATTTGTACACTGGTCTTTCTAATTAAAATGGGGAGAGCTAGGGTTGGCTATAAGGGGAGGTGGAGGCCAACTTTTAGTTAAAAATAAAAAGAAATGATTGTCTGTTACAGTAATAATAAGATATTCATTCATTAAAATGTCAGTAAATAATGTTTTCATGTAACATGTATGTGTATAATTGCCTCTTCAGATATATTTCTCCTTTATTTCTCCTATATTTGAAAACAGAAATTCCTATATTTTTTCAACTTTCCTATATTTTTTGTATCAAAAGTTGCTTGACAGCCTGGTTTTCTTTAGGCACCCAAAGGCTTAAAAAATGGACAACAGGAAACCAGACACTATATCTAAGAAAACAATCCACACCTTCAATGGTAAGAAAATAGTGTCTTTACTTTTCTCACCAAATTTACAAAACATTTGTTGTACAATGTTTTTCAGAATACTAGTAATGGTTGTATACATTCAAACCCCTGGAGTGGCCGTTGCGACCTAAAGACAGTTCCTAACACGACGCCCCTCTCATAGACCTCCCCCATATCGAACGCCAAAATATGGATAAGTCTGAAATATGAACACATACACCATAATTTTCTAAAGCAGTTGTTTATGAAAACAATATTGACATATGAGGATCAAATTAATTAATTCTTTCTGAAGATTTCACATGACTTAAGACTTGTAATACATATTTTCTTCTCAATGAGAGATCATCATTGAGTGTACTTTATCAGATGATTAAATCTCCAAGCTGCAAATATAATATCACTTTTACACGTAAAGAAACAATGAAAATAACCAAGAAAACATGGTTTGTGCAGTTTCATTAACGAATGTTTCATCAAAAGTGAGTCGACTTTTAAAGATAGATAACTCGTGATACTCTACATATGGGAAATCAATTTAATTGCTCTCTCCCTCAAAGAAAAAAAAACAAACTTACAAAAATATAGCAAACAAACAAACAAACAAAAAACAAACAAACATACAAACCAAAATATAACAAACAAACCAAAACAAAAACCACACAATTATTTTAAATTAAAGTTGATAGTTTAGGTTTATTGTGTTTAACGCCACCTTCAATAATATTTCAGTTATATCGTGGCGATCAGTGTTATTGGTGGAAGAAACCGGAGTAACCGGAGAAAACCACTGACATGTCACTATCACTGACAAACTGTATCATATAAAGTTGTATCGAGTACACCTCGCCATGAGCGGGATTCGAACACACAACTTTAGTGGCGATAGGAAAAGTATATAAGAGAAATTGAATATGACTTCCATGTAAAGAATAAATCATAGGATTGCTTACATATGGTCATAATGGTACTTTACAAATTTAAATATGATCTTTGCTGCAGCAAAATCTGGAATTTCGACGATTTTGATATAATTTTTGCGTTTTTGTAAGATAAATATTTCGATATTTTCCTGCATATTATTATTATTATTATATATTTATGTATTCGGGCTACCTACGTATTATAGTTACAACTACCTATGTAATCAGTGCCTATCATTACTGATGTTGTGAGTTCGGATCTCGATCAGGGCGAGGTGTACAACATTATGTGATAAAGTTTATCAGTGACTTGCAACAGGTTGGTAGTTTTCTCCGTATCCTCCGGTTTCCACAACCAATAAAACTGACCGCCACGATATAACTAAAATATTGTTGAAAGTGGCGTTAAACTTCAACAAACAAACAAAATACCTACGTATTACAGAAAAAGATACAAATGTATGTACTTTACGGGACTTTTCGATGTTACTTCCTGATCATTTTAATTGAAAATAAAACTCAAAGCATGTATAATAAATAAAAAATTGATTCCATATAATCGTATAAAAATGACGTAAATTAATTTCGGTCTATTAATCATGGGTCGTTAATCCCATTTGACATCTGTGAAACAAATTTCTCGATATAGATCGTCTCATTGTGTGTACTAGGTTTAATGTTTACTTTGTTATATTAAACATAAACATATATTTATCATCATCCGACATATTCCTAAAATCATCATTAATGACATTATAATGATTAAAAAAACCATTGCGTAAATCTGCATATACAAACAAATGTATGTATAGGACATTTCAATAAAACGTGTTTTTCGTCCTCAACAACATTACAGTTAAAATATACCCTTTTTCATATACACATGTTTTCGTATCTTTCGGTATCTATTATAATTCTGTTATACATTTTGAAATATGTATATATTTACCGGTATATAAATCATTTTGCTGATAGACATAAATATCAATTAGCAGACTATTTGCAGATGATACTTTGCTCGTTCATTCAAATCTGGGTTGCGTTCAATATCGTAGTAGCTAGCCTAGCTGCTAGGTAAAATAGCCATGACGTTATTGGACGATTAGCTACGTAGCAGTGCTAGCAAATATGGCGCCAATCATATAGAATCTTTTCTTGGAACATTTTAACACAAGCGCTAGTCGTCTTACACTAACCATTCCAATACCCGCTCGCCTAATTATACAGGATAAGTTTGAGGACAGATATAGTCCTCTCTGGAGACAGACCATCATCGGAGTTTAACTTTTAGTTGGTGGATTAGAGTCCAATCACCATTTTGAGCTGCAGTATTTACTTCTACACTAAATGTGAGACTAAAAAAAATTGCTGAAGATTATTTAATTTTGAACGAAATGAAATGTGGTTTTCGTGATAGATATTCAACTGTTGATAACTTATTTACATTAGCTACTTTTTTGACATTCTAAAACTTATAAAGACAAAAATGTTTGCAGCGTTTATCCACTTTGAAAAGAGCCTATGATACAGTCTGGCGAGATGGATGGGATGGTATAAATTGTTTAATATCAAATAAATGGTAAAATGTATAACATTATACAAGATCTGAATAAAAATTTTAAATCAAATACATGTATTGTACATTAAAATGATGTATCTGATTAATTCACATGTAGTAAAGGTGTCCACCAAGGTAAAAATTTATCACCACGCCCTTCGCTCTATGTCTATATGATTTAGAAAAAATCTGCATGGGCTGAATGGTATTTCAGATGAAACTGAATCAAATCTCCATATATACTTTAAATTATTTGTAATACTTTATGCAGATGATGCTATACTCATGGCCAACAGTGCTAATTGTCTGCAAAAACAACTGAATTATTTTCAAGAATATTTTAATATTTAGAAAATTAAAGTTAACCTTCCAAAAACTTAAATTATGATTTTGTTCTCGTGGGGAGAATGTCATCAAATCTTTACTTTTAAAATTAACTAGAACTGGTAATACTAAAGTTGCACGAAGATGACTGACTGAAAAGCGTTATGATTATGGTATTTAACACCACTTTCAACAATATTTCAGCTATATACTGGTGATAAGTTTTATTGGGGGAGATCGGAGTACCCGGAGAAAACCATCGATATGTCGAAAGTCACTGACTAACTTTATCACTAATCACTATAGATAGTGAAACATGTGAAATAAATTGATGTTGATGTAGACCAGATGACCGACCACTGATCAGAATCTTTTTGTTTGTCTATGCTCGAACTTTATTGAATATACTAGAATTTTCGTTTATATTAATTTCATCGTTTCCAAAGAGTAATGTTTCTATATTTTTGTGGATTTCTCTTAAGTTTCTAAAAAGACAATATATTTCGTTTTGGTATAATGGACATTTCATTAGATAGTGAACTGAATCTTCATACGGTGCACCATTTTTGGTCATTTATAATGTTTATGCGATATAAATCAGAATTCAATGAGCTGCATTGATGCCGATAGATAGAATAACAGTGCAAGAAATGATAGAAAATGTCATCTTTATACGTCAGGCAATACCGACCACGAATTTCATTATTTATTAGAATATCAATATTTTAAAGAAAGTAGAAGTTTTATGTTTGGACAAATATTATCAGTCTTGATTAAATATAAAAGCTTAATAAATCCCGGGTCCCTATTTTTGAGCTAAGTCATACATCGGTAAAAACGCGTTTTACTGACACAATATTTCCAATTTCACCTTTGTCATTTTTACTTTTTACCATGTTTTGCAATTTTTGCTTTGGATTATGCCTCGGTTTCTTTTGATTTTTCTTAAAACAAATAAAACAATTTTCTAAAAAAAGAAGAAAAAATAAAAATAAATATAAAGGGGGTTCCCCCTTATGGAAATGTCTGGATCCGCCTCTGGTACCTACAATTAATATGAGAATAAAAACTATATATGATTTAAGCAGACTATGTTAACCAGAACCAGGAATCTTTTTTTTTTCACGAAAAACAAAATCACATTATTACATTATTTATTGTTTTGCATCTTGTCAGTCAATCAATATTGTTCTATAAAATTTTCCGGTACAATAAAAAGCATAGCCACTGCCCATGACACCCCACTCCTACCACTAGAAGTTAAATGATCGTTCTCTATTATAACCCTCATTCTCTGCTATAAAACATAATTCCGAGACGAAACGGAGTCTGAGGCCTTTTATCCAGACGACCCTACACTAATGGGTTCGTTTTAAACGAAAGCCAGAAAACGGACATAGCAGTGATCTCTGTGAAAGTAACCAGTCCGCAATACCCGTAGAAGGTAGACGGACGTTATAACTCAATAACTAACTGACTCTCATTTATATTTTCTATATAAGTTTTCTACTTACAAATTATACACATTCCCATAATAATTAGGAAGAATTGATCAACATTTGCTGTAAGTATCTGTATCGTAGTAGGCTCCATTTTGAATGTGTGATGGTAGACTTAAAATTTGAAATTGCAAGTATACAGAACACACGCACAAATTGTTTAGTTGTAATATCTTAACCGTTCGTCTTCCTATTAATAATGTAGGATGGCTTGGGATCGATAGTTTTTACATTTTTATCCTTTCTGTCAAAAACTGCTGATTCGCCAATTGAAATCGACGTAACAATTATGGTTTTACATAAATTATGATAATTCACTTATTTAATCGTCAAAACACAATTTACCCCCAGGTTATATTCGAGATTTATTTACGTTTACGGTAAATTTGTGGTTTTCACGTAAAAAGTGTATACAGTTTATATTGTGTCTACCTGTGCATTGTTATGTCGTCAATTTTAGATGTATAAAAAATATATATTGATAATGACAACAAATATACATTTTTTTTTCTTTTTTTTTTTCGTTGATATTTTTTTCCGTATCTGGATAATGCTTTGTACTAGACCAACAAGTTGATCAGCATACAGAAAATCGAACAATCAAACACATACTTATTGTAGGCCAACCATTTAAAAAAAATTCTGTCTCCAAATTTTATATATAAAAAAAATACTGCAGTATATTAAACAAAAAATTTTAGTAAAATTTGAAGAAAATTTACGAAACTTGAGGTATATTCAGGACGAGAACGAGTTCAAAAATAAATATAATAAAACTATGTAGAAATGAGGGAAAGGTTGGATCAACCGATTCAACGACTATTGACTTCCATTGAAAAAGCATGGAGAATTGGGACGAAAAATGTAGTCTTGTGTAGCGGCTACGATGCGCCTACTCATTTGTTCAGTCTTTTGTGTACAAGGAGTGTATAATTAACTACAAATGGCACCAAAGATTGGTTCCATTTTATACCATCGAAAACACCCCATCAGGAGGGTTTTTCTTATCCGTCCGTAGGGAAATGTGCCTTTCCTTTGATAATAAAAGTAATATGAAAGGAAAATATCGTGGATTTTTGGATTACATATTTGCACTTAATATGTCACTTAATTTTAACTAAAATCAACTGCATAAGATTAAAAATCCACTCAAAAGCAGATTTTAAGAGAAAATCGCAAAATATTTGACAGCAGATAATTCTGTTTTCCCGTACAGTAATGCAAAGGATATGCGCGTGACCCAAGATTTGAACTCTTTCGTGGAGATTATCGCTCATGTTCAGTTGATGAAAAAAATATATATATATTCCGTGTGTACCACATAAGAATAATTGCAAAAAAAAAAAAAATGGTTCACACTACATGAAACAGACACATTCCTCAATAATTATTGTCCGGAATGTGTGCGTGCTTACCTCAGCATCCATGATTGTTTATCTTTTCTTCACGAGGTCATGATCGGCAATCATTGGACCAAAACTTTTCTTCACGAGGTCATGATCGGCAATCATCGGAACAAAACAACCGAAAGTTAATAAGTCTCTACAACAATGGCGAGGATGATAAACATGCACACGGATTTGCAGATTTCTAGTTGTTGGGAACATATTTCGACTTGAAACATGCCTGGGTAGCTTAGTAAAGATACCGCCGTATTCCAAATTGAAATTTCAGGGACAAATTTTCTTCACCCAAAACTGGTGTAATATTACTTTAAGCAAATTTTCAAGTCTTCCTAAATGCATATTTTGACGTAGTGTACTGGTCACAGTGTCTTGAACGGGATAGTAACACGGAAATACCACAAAGCGAATAAAGAACGTCATATAAGATTTTCTGGTGGAAACATAATTAGGGTTATGGTTAGGATTATGGTGTTCAACGCCACTTTTAACAATATTTCAGTTATATCGTGGCGGTCAGTTTTATTGTTGGGGGAAACCTGAGTACCCGGAGAAAACCACTGACCTGTCGCAAGTCACTGACAAATTTCATCTCATAATGTTGTATCGAGTACACCTAGCCATGAGCGGGAGTCGAACTCACAACTCTAGTGGTTATAGGCACTGGTTGAACATGTATAGTTGTAAATCAAACTACCCTACGATCACGACGTGGACCACCAAAAACATAATGAATAATAACAACATCATACATTGTACATTTACAAAAAGTGTATTTACACTTTGTAGACATAGTAAGCAGTGGTAAGTAATGTCTCGTATTCATTCTTGAGGAAAACACATTTATTATAAATACAGGGGGGTTAAATGAAACAAATAATGTTAAGATCAAAACAGAAAAACGAGGTTGTTGATCAGCTGGTGTTCCTGGTATACTATTACTATATCGGATATATATTTACAATGCTATTTTTAGTTAGAGCTGGACTTGAATGCATGCCCAAGGAAATGTCAATAAAAATTCAAGGACGAATAGGAGATATTCGAACAGAGAACAGGGAACCGGCAAAAATATACATAAATTGTCATTTTCTTGCTTTAACATATTTTTTATTTGTTTGTTTGTCATGGAGTTTGAAAAGGTTGTGGAGAAAATCTGAACTTAAAAAAATGCAGGTAAACGTTACATATTCATAATTGTCTTTCTTATAATCTAGAGAACAGAAATGCCTTGGTTACAATACGCTTTGATTTGAGGCTCAAATACGGTCTTGACGTACACCGCGTTCAGTATTCGACTGTATCATACGACCAGGATTAAAGGGATGAAAATTCGAAATTCTGCTGAAAGCACGTGGAGCCGGCAAGGGCCTAATCACAACTTTCTCATTGTACATAGTTACATGTGGAACAAACCTTGCAATTAAACGATCGAATTTGTTTTTTTTTCCTTTGATGTCTTGCTTCTCTGCCTCAGACACGAGGTGGAATGTCATAGCTATATATGCTGGACATCTCCAGAAGCACTGTCCCTTGGTGTCTATGGTTGAGTAGCAATATATCTCTATATATGTGTATATTATTTAACCTTGGAGTTCTGCTGGGGGACGAGGTGAAATGTTCAATGGAACATATCCATAAGCACCGTCCATTGGTGACCCTTGCAGATATCCAATATTTCATCCATAAGTCCAAATACAAATGTATACTATCCACTTAGTACAACCTAAGATATACAGTACAAGGATTACATTTTTTGTTAGTATGTGCGATATAGTTTCTTTGAATCTCCTGGATTGCACTTTGGCAGAGATCAGGTACAATAGCTACATATGCTGTATTACTACTGAGTATAATCTCAATTATTGACATTTACTGTTTATAGCAATGCACTGTCTACTGTATTAATCATAATTGTTATATTTATGTAACTCCCCCCTCCCCCGTGGGACCATGATTGGTTTAATCAATATTTTATTTGATTTGTAACCCCACCGGAAATTTGCAATGCTAGTAACCATGCACTGTACCATCGTGCCGCTTGTATACTTGATGAAAACAAACAAACATTCCTGTTAGTGTAGGTCTTGATATCTTACAGCTCCAAAATACTACCATTCTCCATCCAGAGTTGTCGTTCCTGCTACGCTATAAACATCTCTGTGTCAACGCCCATTATACAAGATTTTTGTAAAATTTAGAAACATTAAAAAAATGTACTTAAAATTGTTTTAATTATTGTAAATATCAATAAAGATGAAAATAAATCACTCATTTCAAATCAATTCTCTCTTAAAAATGATTTGTGATCGTTTTTAACTTTTTAATTTTTACCTCCGCAAAATAGTTCTCCAAGAAGTGGGGGGGGGAGGGTCATTTTTAAGAGAGAATTGATTTGAAATGAGTGATTTATTTTCATCTTTATTGATATTTACAATAATTAAATCAATTTTAAGTAGATTTTTTTTTACTGTTTCTAAATTTTACAAAAATCTTGTAAACTGAGCGTTGACAGCGTAGCAGGAACGACAACGTTGGATAGAGAATGAAATACTACCAGTTCAAATCAAGTAAAACTACCCAAGAAATATGTAAAATCAACACTAAAATTTTACTATGAAAATTTAATAAATATTAAGCTCTCAAAATTAGACCAAAAAAGTAAATTATATTTATTCTCAAATTTAAAACAAAATTTATCAGTGGAAAGTTACTTATCTATATCTAATTTTGAATACAGAAAGCTAATAACAAAACTTAGAATTAGTGAACACAACCTATTAATAGAAATGGGGAGACATTTAATATTCCGAGAGAAACGTTTATACTCACACTGTAAGTGAATAGATGACGAGAAACATTTTCTTTTACATTACACGATAAATTCTGAATTGAGATCTTCTTTTATAAACATTTTGAACAACGAAAATCAAATTTGTAATAACTTATCAGAATCAGAAAAACTTTCATATATTTTAAATCCATCAACACCATCTCAAGTAAATAAACCGGGTTCCTTTTTAAAAAAAAAGTCATTAGAACTGAGGACAGGGGACTCCTAACATGTTTACTTGAAAATGTCGATTTTATGTTCTCTTTGTTATATTATATATAAAAATTTTGAATTTGTTATATGTTTATTGTATTATTGTCACAAACTGTATTGTTTAATGACAATACAAATTTTGAATTGAATTTGAATTTGTAAAAACATTATATATAAGAAACAGATGTTAAAGTATGAATAAATGACTTACAGTAGACGCACATTCCCATTAAAATAAGGAAAAACTGATCCAAGCTGGACATTAACCCTGCCATCTTCTCAGCAGTCGTTGCTGTAGTATTCGACAACATTTTCACTTCTTTTGTTTTTCTTTCACCGTGTCTAAATCTTCTTTAATGTATTGTTCTCTGATTAGACTATTTTAATCCGTCGTTCTCCTGGTTATTCCTCACACTATAAACAGAAAATTCAAAATCCTTAAAACCAGTTAAAAATATGTCTGATAATGTAGGTAAATATACCCAAGAGATTTATTATGTTCGATAAGGTCAATTTAATAAGCTAAGGGAATGTTGTTTATATCGTGCTATTGCCGGGTTTGAAATAAACAAGTTCCAAGTTCTATTTTGGGGGGGGGGGGGCGGGGGGTATGGAGTTTTATTAGTAAGTTTTCGGAAACAAAGTGGTGATAGGTACTGATTTCACGGGTAGTTGGAAATCCAACTACAAATGTACCATACGATCACGACTTGACGGCCCCGTCACATCACCATATAACGCACATGCCGTGACATGGCATGGTAATAAATATATCATGAGTCGAGTAGACCCAAGTCGTAACTTCTGACCGTAATAACGTGTGTATCATCTATCATCTGTTTTTGTGTAATACGTATACATTATCTACCCATTCTGTCATCTTATAATAATTATTTGTAAATAATTGATGTTTCTGTAGCGCAATATATGCCGCGCCTGAGTTTATTCAATAAAGTTTGAAAGTTTGAAAGTCACAAAAAGGGCACTTTGCACGTAGAATTTACCAAAAAGGCCACATAGTTTCTTTGCAACATTTATGTGAAACAAGGCAATATATTCAGGGATTCAGCCAGGATTTTGAGACCATTTGTCACTTTTGCGGATCAGATTTTTTTTGTAATCATCAATAAATATAATATAATGAGCTTAATCTCATAATCAGTTACTTTGCCTTATTGGTTAGTAATGGAGATTGAAAAGCTATGAAAAACCTCCTAGGATGGGAACATACTCTGCAAATTAGCAACCAACTGATAAAACATAACATTGCCCACTATTTTGATCTAATACCACACAAATGGTACCCCCCCCCCTTTTTGACATATTACTGTGGTTTGGTCTAATACCACACAAATTATTAATAGAGAATACACTACAATGAGAACAGACGAGACCCGTAAAGGTCGAGTTAATTGGAGTGTAATTCTTGATACATTTCCATTCACAAAAGTTTTTCTATTTAATATTTTTACATTTTGGATGTTTAGAAGGCAATATTAGATCACAATTACGAAAATAGAACGCTTGACTTAAAGGGATATTTTCTACCAGCTGCGTAATTTTTTCATACCCAAAATTATTGTCGATTTCCGTACTGACCTTCATAAAATGAAGATTAAAAACCGAATTATTGACGAATACGCTCCGAAACGTTGTTTTTTCGATTAAAAAAGCTGACCATCGTTACCGGAAGCTAATTAATTATGCACTGACCTGGGCGAGGCCAACTCTATTTATTTATCTATTTTTATGGCAGTAACCCGGATGCAGCATGCATATTCAGGTAGGTTTCTATAAAAGTTGAGGAAACAAGCTATTTGCGAACCAATATTGTATCTAAAAGACGTAGAGATAAATAATTTCTGTATCAGGAATAGATTTGAAAGAATGAAAACTACATGCCTTGACAGATTCAGTCGATATTTCCACGTTAACCATTGAAAACATGTCAGGAGGCACCCCATGGGGCCAAATTGTTAAAGCAACTACTAGAGTTATTTTCGATCGGACTTTTTTGCCGGCCTTAAAAATAACTAAATAAAAGAACCGCCTAGCGCATGGATGCGCGACGTATCCCCCCGCACTTGCATAATATTTAGTTTTATGTATTTATAGAAAGCAGCCTTGCAGTCTTAATGTATAACATACTTAAAAGCCGCATGCAAAGATTATTCAAATCTATCCATGTTTACTAAAGTTATCACATAAACAAGACACAATTCTCAAAATTGGTGATTTTTCAACCAAAAACTAATATTTCCCCCCAAAACCCTTGCTTCAAATATTTCCATGTTAGAACCCATCCAAGATAACGATAATTACAAGCTACTTGAAATATTATTATTCAAATCTATCCATGTTTACTAAAGTTATCACGTAAACAAGACACAATTCTCAAAATTGGTGATTTTTCAACCAAAAACTAAGATTTTCCTCCAAAACCCTTGCTTCAAATATTTTCATGTTAAAACCCATCCAAGATAATGATAATTACAAGCCACATGCAAAACATTATTCAAATCTATCCATGTTTACTCAAGTTATCGCGTAAACAAGGCTCAATTCTCAAAATTATTGATTTTTCAACCAAAAATTAAGATTTCCCCCCAAAACTCTTGCTTCAAATATTTCCATGTAAGAACCCATCCAAGATAATGATATTTACAAGCCACACGCAAAATATTATTCAAATTTATCCATGTTTACTAAAGTTATCGCGTAAACAAGACACAATTCTCAAAATTTGTGATTTTTCAACCAAAAACTAAGATTTTCCCCCAAAACCCTTGCTTCAAATATTTCCATGTTAGAAACCATCCAAGATAATGATAATTACAAGCCACATGCAATAAAATATTCAAATCTATCCTTGTTTACTCAAGTTATCGCGTAAACAAGAAAGTGTGACGGATGGACAGACAAATAGACAGACGGCTGCTATTACTATATACACTCACCGCTATCCCCAGATTTTGATACACATGTTAAATTAATTTATTTTAGCCAGTTTTAGTAACAATATGAAAACAGAGACATAGAACACAGTGAAGTACATGTCTGATGAAAACGAATGACGTAGCCAGTGTTGATTGACTGGAATGTTTTAGAGAAATTTGGGCTGGATTAGAAACGAAAAAGACCTTCTAATATTCCACAAGACAGTTGCTAGAAAATATTAATGGCAAATTATATGGTACTGACTATTGATTTTGAAGGGGGCTGTGTTTTTTTAGACATAATTTTTTTTCAGACGCGACAAAAACATATTCTTTTACATTTGTATTTTCCGGCGAAGTGCCGGAATGATTTTTTTCTTTCAAAATTTTGTATATATGATTATAGAAAATCTCATTATAGCGTGTCTGTGAAAATGGCAAGTATATGATTATATTGTGAAAATGGCAAGTCGGAATATTTTTTTTCTCTCCTGTCCAGCCAAATTGTTTTATTCAAGATTCAGAATCAAAATAATGTTTAGTAAAAAAACATATAAAATTAAAATTGAATAGCTTGAGGGGGGACTGATATTTTTTTTTTGCAAGACCAACAAAATGCTTCTCCCATAAAAAGAAAAAAAAAGAAAAAACGAAATAAACTGGTCATCAGAAAGTCCCACGAGAAAATCTTTCCTTCCAAAATCTATAATAAGACTTTTTTTATTGCTCTAAACTGAATTAGTGCAAACTATTTCACTTGTAATGAATTATTTAAAAACAAAATAGAGCTCATTTTTCTAGATAAATGTAAAATAAATTCTAAAAGTCCAAAATTGTGTATAACTACACCTCATGATGTAAATACTTTACATTATTTTTGTCTTTGTTTATTCAATCTTTTTCGATAATTTTAATTATGGAATAATGAATCCACGGGCTGGCCATCTTGCGGGGAGCACAATATTTTCAGACTTGTGATTATATTGGGTGACAGGTCTGTTAGTTGGCACCGCCCCTTGGTTTTCCCTGCTTGATGGCAACCCTATGAAATGAACGAATCTTAATATATTTTGTAATCTATATTTTTTATTGTTGGCTTTTTGATACTGTTACTACATTGTATAGTCACAAAACTGGCGTGGCCCATAAGTTCATCCTAATGGCATGGACCCTTGGTGCTTCAAGTAGTCATACTAATTCTTTATTTTAAGATGCATTTTATCTCCTCCTCAATTGTTACAGGGATCAATACACACCTAGGACTTGGCTCTAAACTAGTGGTGAAAACATTATTGCTGTTTTTTGTTTATGTTGTAAAACAATTATATTTTAATTTGCTCATATTGTATATGCCCCCTATGGGCCCTTGATTGGTGAACCAATAAACTTATGACTTATGACTTATATATATAAAACTACATTTTGCCCAAGAACAACATGTTGTTTATTGTTTCTAAACAGTGCGCATGTAACATTAGAAAGTAATATGAATAAAATTACGTTCTTGTCATCCGAACAATAATTCCGATAACGATAGTTTTGGGTCTTTTTTGTCAAAAAATCGTATCTTTTGCAGCATAACTCGGTGTTAATCTTCATTTTATGAAGGTTAGTACGGAAATCGACAATAATTTTGGGTATGAAAAATTTACGCAGCTGGTAGACAATATCCCTTTAACTGGAATCCATGAAATGTGCTCCGATGAAAAAACAAATCACCTTTTTTTTTTTTTTTTTTTTTTTTTCGTGAATGATTTTAGAAGCGGGTTGTTTTCAAATCAAAGCTCAAAATTCTGGAATATTCGGAAATGGAGTGCAACTGTGTAAGGAAAATTACTGAAGGGTTGTTTAGAAAGTACAGTACGTTATGACAGCACAAGTGTGAAAGTCCAATATCAGTGTTAAAAATATTATACACCTTGACCGGAAGCCCCCTAAATGTTGAGGCCCTACGCTTCAGTCTATCGAGCCAGTAAATCAGGCACAGGCATTACCCGAATTTCTATACTATAAATTTACATACCTGACAATTACACGACTTTGACCCTCAAACTCTATCTCAATCTCCCGAACCTGCTCGTGGAAACACTAAATCACCCAACTTTTTGGTCACATGTGTAAGTAGCCTCTTTTAGTAAACTTAGTTGTCACTTTCTGAGAGTAACACATGAGTACTTGTATGTATGGCATGTGACAACTTTAATTAATTTCATGACGTGTCGTTTTTAAATTCACCATAGTTAAACCTTTGTTGTGACGTCATTCAATTAAATCTAATTACAATAGCATATATAATTAATAATAAGAAGAAAAGTATATGTAAGAACATGATAAACCCTGTCTTCATGAATAAGTACGAGCGAATGTTCTAAATGTAAATACAATGTAATAAATTCAATAGAACAACAGTTTGACAGCGATTCCGCCGGATAAATGAGATCAAAGGCCAATTAAGAAAACATAATTCAAAATCTTTAATCTTTCTTTACAGACTAGACAATAATTAGAGCTTGGGTTGTATGACGTGTGAAGAACCTCGATGCAATTTTGCCCTGCAGGTATTATTTCATGGTGTAGTTCAACGGTTTTCCTTGCTTTATAAGAATGTGCCTAGATTATTAAGAGATACGATTGTCTTACATATCTCTCTATTCGTATCAATATTTATAGCTGAAGAGATTAAAAGTAGATGGAAGTAATGACCTACACATTATATCAATTTATTTATCACATTCTTAAATAAAGTGTGATATTCGATTCGTCCTCAACAATTTTGTTGTACATAGCACATATTGTATACTGATATTCGTCAGTTCATTTCTGACAATTATATCAAAATGTCTTCGTATTCCAAATTCTATACTACAATGTATATATTTGTTGGGGTCATCACAAAATTTCTACAGGTAAATTTTGGCTAATTAAACATTTTTTCCCCAAAATGTCTACTCTCTGATTAAAAGTTATTCCCAAAATGTCTACAGGTAATTTTCTTATGTTACTTAAAATATTTCATGAGTTGCTGTATTAAGTACCATGATATAGCTGTGCAATATGATGAAAAATACAATTTTCTTATATTGTTGATTATGCTATCCTTTGATCTTTATTCACTTTTACAAATAAAGAATAAAGTTATCTTTAATAAGGCTTGATTCATTATAAATGTCTACCTGAATGTCTAAATGTTGTGTAAACATTTCAGTTGTCAAATTAGGCTCTAATTTATTGTATAAACATCTAATTTCATATGGAAATTTTATAAAAAAAAAATATGAAAAATGTGCTAAAAATTAAATATGTATGATAACATAATTATTGTAACATATAAACAATTTTTAAATCTTTTTAGACATTTTGGGAAAAACCTAATATTCTGCAGTAGAACAGTAGACATTTTGGGCATTGACCATACATTATGCATGATAGAATGTTTATATCTGATATATGTTA
>MJUT01044306.1:68030-79203 GCA_002080005.1 Gigantidas platifrons | reverse complement strand
GACAAGGTAATAAGTAGACATACATTTGTAGGTACGACAAGGTAATAAGTAGACATACATTTGTAGGTACGACAAGGTAATAAGTAGACATACATTTGTAGTAGTAGTCGTAGTATCCTTTATTTCAACCTCAGTAGAATAGAGGTGATCAACGTAGCACACAAGCTTACAATTATCTCTTAATATCACATCTTCAGTATTTAGCGGAATTGGAAATTAAAGGATCAGAATAGCTTCTTTTCATATTTTTTCTTGAGAAGCTCCTGTATGAAGTCTGCCCCATACTAATAAAGGAAGAAGTCAGTGAGAAGAGGAACACAGTTGATGTTCATAGGGATAAGGACTGTTTGTTGAAAAATACGCCCACCTTATGTGTGTATATATTGCTGTTGGAGATCCAGTTATCAAGAGGAAAGGGTTGAAATTTCATTAACCAGTTGAATCCGCCATATCTTTGAGCCTGTCCCAAGCCAGGACACGAATTTCTACCGTCACATGTCGTGGTTGTTGTTTTTTTCAGTGACTTTAGTTAAAGGGGCATTATCTGCCAAATCATAAATTTTTGTTACCCATAAAAACTATCAGATATGATTGATGCCTTAATAAAACGTGTTTCTGTAACTTATAAATGTTATGAAATGTACGCGCATCGGGGAAAAACATGCAACTGCTCGTGTTTTGAGATCGATCAAGAAATGGACGCCATCTACTAGTAATTAATTTTCGACATTGTTTACGGAGTTTGTCGAATCGTCATTAAATCAGTACAACAATGCACTAATTTCTTATTTTTTGTGAAACTGGTTTTAGTCGGTGTTAATTACGGAAAAAGAACCATGCAAGTTTGCAGTTAATAAGCGACAAAATACAAATTATTCGTTTTTACTTGTCACTAGTAAGGTCAATTGCATACGGAAAAAGCGAAGTCAAATTATTTGCTTGCAAGCAAATAAGTAATCGATGGTAATTTTCGTTCTCAAAAGGCGGAAAGTGGTTCGATAAGCTGTTTAATGTGAANTGGTAGCTAATGCCCCTTTAAGATGAGAGGTGGTAGCTAATGCCCCTTTAAGATGAGAGGTGGTATATAATGCCCCTTTAAGATGAGAGGTGGTAGTTAATGCCCCTTTAAGATGAGAGGTGGTAGCTAATGCCCCTTTAAGATGAGAGGTGACTGGTCGTTTTGTTGATGTTTAAATTTTCTTATTCAAAGAAAGATAACTCGATTTTTAATCGACTTTGGAATATGGAGTTCATCCTTGCTTATTATGAATCTTTTTGTGAGTTCATTATGCGATAAAGTTTGTTTGTGACTTGCGGCAGGTCGGTGGTTTTCTCTGGGTACTCTGCCTTTCTCCTCCAATAAACTGATCGCCACGATATAACTGAAAGATTGTGGCGTTTATTGGTGGAAGAAACCGGAGTAAATTTAATGGTGATAGGCTCTGATTGCACAGGTAGTTGTAAATCCAATTATTATATGACCACGACCACGGCCGCCTCTTGATGATAATAAGATCAGGCTTGACTTTGATGTAATTTTCAAGCCTCTTCTTATCATGGAGATCTTGGGGGTGGGGGGTTATGAAAACAAGAAGGTTGGTGTTTCACAATGATATTTTTCCACAACTGTTTTATCCTACGGAATTCAAGTGTTTTTTGTTTATAAATTAAAATACACAATAAATGGCTTAAGCAGGTATATTCTTTTAGAAATCTTCTGGACAAATCACTTACCCTAGTGAAAATACAGATCCCGTGTGACTAATAGACATAATTTCTAGTCAATACTGCAGTACATTTGTATATTATTATTAATTTATTTTTATTGTTGTAAGTTCAATTTGATATCTATGATTTTATTCAAACAAAGAAATTTTTAATCAACTTTAAACAGTGCTATCTTTAATCAACTTTAAACAGTGCTATCTTTAATCAACTTTAAACAGTGCTATCTTTAATCAACTTTAAACAGTGCTATCTTTAATCAACTTTAAACAGTGCTATCTCATCTATATTTCTATATACATTGCAATAAGAGTATTCTACAAGTTTGATAGCACCGGAATAATGGGATAATCGTGTTTACTTTAACATTATTAGTGATATTAACACTCTTAAAATGATATGATGTATAACTATCTTTTCTTTTTTACACATTTAAGACAAATGGAAGCCTTGAAAGATGCTTTGGCAAATATATTTAAGAATTAGTTAAATAGATAATTTTCCTAAGTGAACTTAAGTAATGAGTTTCCGAGCTGTTGACATTACCATTGGTATCGTTGTCTGTTATTTATATATGATACAATATCTACTTTACCTCCATTATTGAAGATGTCTGGTTACTTGTCGCAAGTGGAAGTCGTAACTCTTGGGATTAGGACGAGTTTAGTCAAGTCGTAACTCTTGGGATTAGGACGAGTTTAGTCAAGTCGTAACTCTTGGGATTAGGACCAGTTTAGTCAAGTCGTAACTCTTGGGATTATGACTAGTTTAGTCAAGTCGTAACTCTTGGGATTAGGACCAGTTTAGTCAAACATACGTATGCATGCACTTAACGAAATCGTTAGTGTAATCTTACGATTTACGATCAGTTTTAGTGAAACGGTCGTCTGGTTCCTAATAAAAACATCACTATCGTGAATTGGAGAGTTGGGGTACAAGTCCACTAAATCATCATAAGCATTTAAACAATGATATCCCGGCCATGCATTAACCAATTATTTACAAAAAAATACACAGAGATTCAGATGTGCTCTTATTTAATACGAGCAACAAGCGACCACAATAAAATGTTAAACTAGTAGCATTTCAAACCACCGTTTTGGCATTTGAAGCGGTCAAATTGACCGACAGTCGGTTCTTGGTGAGGAGAGGGGGGGCACTGTATGTTGGAGAAAAGATAACAAATATCTACTTTCAATTAGATTGATTACAGTTGAAATTGTTTTAAATATCTATGACAAAAAATATAATATCAAAACTGACCACTTGTTCGATTTAATTTACTAGATCAAATAAATATTTATTGTCAAATAGGGCTAAATCATAGCTAAAATTGAAACAGAAAAAAATTATGCAATATTACATAAAACCAAAGTAACTAGTGACAATCATACGCAATGAAAAACGTCTAAATGTGTGTAGTCTTGGCATCTGTAGGCGTTAGACCTCCATAACTTCTACTGGAATATGGTGGTGGATTTGTTGCATTCTGGGGCGACAATGATGGATAACCGGAAGTAGGTGGGTATGTAGGGGGATAACTTTGTGGATTCTGCTGTCCAGCATTCATATTGTTTCCGGTGTTGTAGTATACAGGTTGCCCTTTAATGTAAACAAAACATCATTTACTGTAGCAGTACATTTTGTAGCCATTGTTGATTAATGCATATTTTATTTTGTATCTTGATTGATTATGGATGATTTATTTGCTCATCTTTTGTCTTGTGTTGTCCTGTCATGCGTCTTTACGTTCTGAGTTCCGTGTTGTGATGTCCGTTACGATTTCCGCATAAAAGAAATATTCGGTTAGTCTTTACCACTAGTGTTTCGTAGGAGGACGGATGTCTTATTTACGTCATTTGTGTTTGTTTGTCCATAGTGATGTCCAACACATATTGGTTTGTGTTTTTGTTTTGTTTTTCTTCGTCTTGTTGCCAGTTTCTCTTGACTGTCCATTTTTGATTGCCCCTTCAGTATTCTTTAACATTTATTTACTATCACTTATACATAAGTTTGCATCATATTTCATTCATGGGGAAGCAACGAAATAAACTAATGAAATTTAATAATAATGTAATGTGTTTAAACGCTCAAAGTTTTATTCCAAATCTCAATGAAACTCTGCACTTGTTCGTACTGAAAGGTATAGAAATAAATGTCAACAGTGACGTTGAAGTTTAGAGAAAAAGAAGATAAGATTAAATTGTATCAATTGCACATTTCCGACTTTGATTCTAAAATTATATATTTTACAGGAGTTATTTCCCTTTGAGACTGGCAAACCTTCCATGCGAAATTCGCTTAAAAATAACACATATTTTCACCATAATCTGATAAAAAATTTAATGTTGTAACAACTTGTGAATTTTATATTCTATATAGAATTGTTCTTTTACTTTTTACAAGGTTCAAATATCTACAAATCATGAGAAAATGAGACTGAAAATGGTTGTCCCTCCGTTGCTCTTGCCAAACTGGGTACCATTATTTTGCCCGTTGTAAGGGAAATAACTCGCATAAAATCGGAGTAAAAGCGTATAATTTTGAGAATCATATCGGGAATGTGCAAACGACACGAATGAAATTATTTTAAGAACGCAGAAGTAAAATGAAACGTTCATTTACCGTAGGGTGCTGTAGTTGTGGAGTAAGTTATAGTGGTAGCATCCCCGGATGTTATTGCTGGTTGTACAATACGACCATGGGAACCTGTTGATCTGGTGACAGTCTTGACAATGACAACAATGATAGCAATCAATACAGCCAAGCCAAACAAACTACCTATGACAATCCCCGCTATAGCAGCACTGCTTCTGAAAATAGAAAAAAAACTATCACATTCCCCGCTATAGTGGCACTGCTTCTGAAAAAAACCATATCACAATCCCTTGTATAGTAATATTACTTCTGAAAACAGAAACAAACACATATAATAATCCCCGCCATAGTACCATTACTTATGAAAATAGTATAAACAAATTACTTATTACAATCCCTGCTATATTAGCACTATTTCTGAAAACAGAAAAAACTATCACATTCCCCGCTATAGTAGCATTGCTTCTGAAAATAAAACATATCACATTCATCTCTAAATTAGCACTATTTCTAAAAAATAACTCTAACATTCCCTGCCATAGTAGCACTGATTCTGAAAAAAAACTATAACAATCCCTGTTATAGTAGCACAACTTCTGAAAATGAAATAACCTATCACATTCTCTGCTATGTAAGCACTGGATCTGAAAAAAAGCTATAGCAATCCCTGCTATAGTAGCACTGCTTCTGAAAACAGAACAAAATCATATCATCATCCCCACTATAGGAGCACTGCTTCTGAAAACAGAACAAAATCATATCATCATCCCCACTATAGGAGCACAACTTCTGAAAACAGAACAAAATCATATCATCATCCCCACTATAGTAGCACTACTTCTGAAAACAGAACAAAATCATAGCATCATCCCCACTATAGGAGCACTACTTCTGAAAACAGAACAAAATCATATCATCATCCCCACTATAGTAGCACTACTTCTGAAAACAGAACAAAACCATATATCATCATCCCCACTATAGGAGCACTACTTCTGAAAACAGAACAAAATCATATCATCATCCCCACTATAGTAGCACTGCTTCTGAAAACAGAAAAAAAACTGTCAAAATACCTGCTATAGTAAGAAGAGTTTGAAGATACCAAGGAGGTAATCAGAATCTGTAAATCTAAGATACCAAAGAGGTAATCAGAATCTGTAAATCTAAGATACCAAAGAGGTAATCAGAATCTGTAAATCTAAGATACCAAAGTGGTAATCAGAATCCGTAATAGGAGCACTACTTCTGAAAACAGAACAAAATCATATCATCATCCCCACTATAGTAGCACTGCTTCTGAAAACAGAAAAAAACCTGTCAAAATACCTGCTATAGTAAGAAGAATCTGTAAATCTAAGATACCAAAGAGGTAATCAGAATCTGTAAATCTAAGATACCAAAGAGCTAATCAGAATCCGTAGAGCGAAAAAGAACAGACACCACAATGGTCAAAAGAAAAAGTACAAAAGGACAAACAACGATCTACAAAACATACATAAAAAACTTAAGATCGAGTAACACGCACCTAACTAAAAACCGGGGGTGAACTCATGTTCTCCGGAAGGGTAGGCATTTCCTGCTCCACCAGTGACACCCGTCGTGTTAATCTAGTTACAATCCCGGTGATGTCATGAACGAAGAAAGGATGGGGAAGTGTTTACGACAAGTGGAACATATCCGAGGTAATTTGTAAAACAACATATCACAATCGCCTGTTGCGTGAACTAACCTCATCATAAATCGTCGCTATCGCAAGTCGTAGTAATACTAGTTGACACAACAGGCTCGACTCGATACAAAATGTTATACCTACACACTACATATGAAATGGTGATAATTCATAAAATAAAGTCGAAAATCTATTTTTTTTTGGCTTTGCTCCTTTTCCGTTTCAGATGTACAATTAAAAAAATATGTTCATGATTTAAGGATCTTTGATGAAAAATCCCATTATTATTTTTTTTTTCTGTGAGTTTTATTATAATGCTTGTATGCTTTGATTTCAGTCTTTGATTTATTTTTACTTTTAGCTAATTGATTCTGATATAATACAAGCCATGTGCCACCGTGATCGTTATTAAACGGTAGTTAGATCTATAACTACCTATGCAATCAGTGCCAATCACCACTAACGTTATGAGTTCTAGCTCAGGCGAGGTGTACTCGATGCAACTTTATTTGATTCAGTTTGTCAGTGACTTGCGAGAGGTATGTGGTTTTCTCCAGGTTCTCCGTTTTCCCCCGCCAATAAAACTGACCGCCATGATATATTGTTGAAAGTGGCGTTAAAGACCACAATCCTAACCCTATACCCCATAGACATGAATAATTAATACCTGCTAACAGGGAAATTATCTCTGTGTTGAGATATTGTACAAATTGCATGAAACTTACAATCTAATTATCAGTTTTTAAATATTAAGTTATTTTATAGTTTCGGATCACGTTCCGAATTTTCTTACAATAATCAGTAAAAAGCCTTGCGACAACATTACTAGCCAATGACAACATGACAACTGAAATGTATGCCATTAATATTGCAACACATTCAAATATGAAAAAAGATTAAAGGATTTGTATACTTGGTATATTCTATATTCTCAAAAGACCAATACTTGGATGTGTAGCCACTATTTACCCATGATACATCCAGGATTTCTTTACCGACTACTGACGGAAAGGGCCGAGTATGATCCGATTGCGATACTCACATGGAATCGTAGATACCATAATAATAGTAATAGTATGAATAGTCACAGGTTTCGTGTCCATAGGATCCAGAACAGTATCCACTACAGTATGTAAAATAAACATAGGAACCGGAAGTCTTGTAACAGGAAGCTGCGTAAACTGCTAACACTACAATATATGTAAAAATTGGCAATGGTATAATATATGTTGTGGGCCTCATGTTATTAATTCTAGACACATATATATTCTTCTAGCCACATATATCAAGGTCATGTACATCCTCAATATAAACTAATGTTCTCAAGAGATTCACAAGAGTTACACGGCGGTGCCACATATGGAGCAAGAATTGCTTACCCTTCCGGAGCACCAGAGTTCATCACCGGTTGTAGTGGGGTTCGTGTTGCTCGATCATTAGTTTTCTGTGTAGTGTTTAGTAGATCGTTGTTTGTCCTTTTGTCCTTTTTCTTTTGGTCATTGTGTTGTCTGTCCTTCTATTTACGTCTTCTGATTACCCCTTTCATATCTTCAAACTTTACTCCCCCCCCCCCTCATGCATAGGTTTTCGTAACCGATTTTGTTTATCCCGTTTAGGTCCTTTGTTTGTTTTTGTTCCCAAAGACTTTTAATTTGGTTATACCAGAAACTCGTCATGCGCACTAGATTAGATCTCTCTGTTTTTATCATAGTCGTATTCTCAACCTCTATAGCCGTGCGCATCAAATTCAAAATAACGCACATCATTTTAAAGCATAACATTGCGATATTTGTTCCTGTGACACTTTATAACTTCCTTCTTGCATAAACGGGAATAAACGAAAATACAGTCAAAAGTATATTGGGGAAGTGAGTGATTGTTGTTTAACGTCAATCAGTCTTAGCTCTTTCTCCTTAATGCTGCGTGCTTATAATACCAACACAATCCAATTTATATTCTTTGGTGTGACCCGACTGGGGCTCGAACCCACGATCTACTGCACTCGAGGCGAGCACTCTAACCATTACATCTGTACGCCACAGATTAAAATATATTGGATATTGTGGCACAACTAGATAAATAATGTATCACTGAAACGACATAAATAAATTCTAAAATTAACATTACATTAAAAATATGTAGTCACAAATGAATTTGTCGGTCATGTAAATATTATTTACACTTAAATAATTACTTCAAATTCCATCAAGCCATAATCTTTAATTATTTGTTCCTTTAATTAAAAAAGTAAAATAAATAAATAATTATCATAACAGTTTACCTGATGTAGCAACTAAACACAGCGTCAGAATCATCTTCACTTCTTCTTCAATTTAATATTTTGCTAGAATCGTTTCGGGGTTTTTTTTGGACGAAATTCTACCGCCATGGAATCAAATAACATAAATATTAAAATTGCCTCACATGGATTAAAACACGTTGATGAACCTAATTGAGTTATTTATATTACATATTGTTTTATGTACATAGTACAAAATCTAGCTAATTATTTTTTGTGTTGAAAAGTCATATTGTACCGAGAAAATATATATGGTAATCTATTTACAGGATTGACAATTATTTGTTACAATTCATAAGGTACAAATGTACTCAGCATTGATCAAAACATTGAAAAATCATTAGCAATATTTATATAAAAACCTGTGTCCAATTTGGTTTGGTTTTTGGTGTTTAACGGCACTTTCAACAACATATCGTAGCTGTCAGTTTTATTGGTGGAGGAAACCGGAGTACACGGAAAAGTGTCCGGATATGTCAAAATAACTTACAATATAACATTCCGTTTAATATGAATAATGAATATGAAAATAATAGATAAACACCAAATTTCCCTATCGATTTTGTCCTAATCTCATTAATTTTTCAAAGAATATACTAAGGTTTCAACAATTTCAACTTTTTTTTAATATATAAGTATAAAATGTTCTATCAAAACGACTTGTATGTAGAAACGTCAGTGACTCAAGATGTTGGAAATCGGATTTATTATCGAGTTTGTGTTGATTACAGGTCAGTACCGAGTTATGATTATAGGTGGGGATTTATTGTGTTTTACGCCACTTTCAACAATATTTCAGATATATCGTTGCGGAGTTGTGATTATAAATTTTGTATTTGTGAGTGAGCCTGGCAGAAATTTTGTATTTGTGAGTCAGCCTGGCATGAATTTTGTATTTGTGAGTGAGCCCGTCAAGAATTTGTATTTGTGTGTGAGCCTGGCAAGAAATTTGTATTTGTGAGTGAGTCTGGCAAGAAGTTTGTTTTTGTGTGTGAGCCTGGCAAGAATTTTGTATTTTGTGTGAGACTGGCAAGAAATTTGTATTTGTAAGTGAGCCCATTAATAATTTGTATTTGTTTGTGAACCTGGCAAGAATTTTGTATTTGTGAGTGTTTCCGTCAAGAATTTTGTATTTGTGAGTGAGCCGGGCATGAATTTTGTATCTTTGAGTGAGCCTGGCAAGAATTTTGTATTTGTGAGTGAGCCTGGCAATAATTTTGTATTTGTTAGTGAGTCCATCAAAAATTTTGTACTTGTGTGTGAGCCTGGCAAGAATTTTGTATTTGTAAGTGAGTCTGGCAAGAATATTGTATTTGTGTGTGATTCTCGCAATAATTTTGTATTTGTGAGTGAGCCTTGCATAAATTTTGTATTTGTGAGTGAGCCTGGCATGAATTTTGTATTTGTGTGTGAGCCTGGCAAGAATTTTGTATTTGTGAGTGAGACTGACATGCATTTTGTATTTGTGTGTGAGCCTGGCAATAATTTTGTATTTGTAAGTGAGTCTGGCAATCATTTTGTAATTGTGAGTGAGCCTGGCATGAATTTTGTATTTGTGTGTGATTCTGGCAATAATTTTGTATTTGTGAGTGATCCCGTCAATAATTTTGTATTTGTGAGTGAGCCTGACATGAATTTTGTATCTTTGAGTGAGCCTGGCAAGAATTTTGTATTTGTGAGTGAGCCTGGCAAGAATTTTGTATTTGTTAGTGAGCCCGTCAAGAATTTTGTACTTGTGTGTGAGCCTGGCAAACATTTTGTATTTGTAAGTGAGTCTGGCAAGAATTTTGTATTTGTGAGTGAGCCTGGCATACATTTTGTATTTGTGAGTGAGCCTGGCATGAATTTTGTATTTGTGAGTGAGCCTGGTAAGAATTTTGTATTTGTGAGTGAGACTGGCATGCATTTTGTATTTGTGAGTGAGCCTGGCAAGAATTTTGTATTTGTAAGTGAGTCTGGCAATAATTTTGTATTTGTGAGTGAGCCTTTCATAAATATTGTATTTGTGAGTGAGCCTGGCATGAATTTTGTACTTGTGAGTGAGCCTGGCATGAATTTTGTATCTGTGAGTGAGCCTGGCATGCATTTTGTATTTGTGAGTGAGACTGGCAAGAATTTTGTAATTGTGAGTGAGCCTGGCATGAATTTTGTTTATGTGAGTGAGCCTGGCATGCATTTTGTATTTGTGAGTGAGACTGGCATGAATTCATCTATTTGTGAGTGAGCCTGACAATAATTTTTCCGTATTTGTGAGTAAGTCTGGCAAGAATTTTGCATATGGAGTCTGGCAAAAATTTTGTATTTGTGAGTGAACCTGGCATGAATTTTGTATTTGTGTGTGAACCTGGCCTGAATTTTTTATTTGTGAGTGAGTCTGGCAAGAATTTTGTATTTTGTATTTAGTTATATTTACATGAGATGATGATGATGTCGTCTTTGTACAAGAACATACGTCTATGAGTAGACATGTTGACATGTTCACTTCGCTCAGACACAGTATCCTGATTCAGAGCCAACAAGTCTTAGCTGTTGCACTTAATACTACAAGGCTTAACAGAGAAGCAGCAAATGTCAAAATGATAGTTTATGGCTTGACCCGACCGAGGTCCGACTCCACCATCTACCACACGCTAACCATTTCACCACCTATGTGGTTTTAACTATATATTTGAAAAGAAAAACCTGATTGCATTGTTACTTTCTAGAACTAAAGACCAATATACTGCAAGTGTTGTTTTTAATTTAATCAACTGTGTGTTGGTCGTAACGCCAACTTTAGAAATAGTTCACCTACATCGTGACGAGAACTAACAAGAATGCTCCCACATCGTGACGAGAACTAACAAGAATGCTCCCACGTCGTGACGAGAACTAACAAG
>MJUT01044295.1:69400-119333 GCA_002080005.1 Gigantidas platifrons | reverse complement strand
CCGTGGAATATCTGTATTCTGTCTTCATTTTAATTTGAAAACATGTTTGCTGAATGTAGCATTATAGCATGTAAAATCGGGACTTTTAGCAAAACATAATATTTAAATTTCAATTATAATGACGTCACAATGAAGCTAGTAACATTCGGTGGGTAGAAAAGAGACACCTATATCTTGCTCTTATATAGTCAATGATACAGAACAAGATATGCGGTTGTAATCACCTGCTTGAACAAACATAGGCATCGTTTTTCCGGATGTTAATAGGGAAACGTTGAGACAAATGCTTCCCCCCTCACCATAAAGCATCATTGATGTATTACGAAAAGAAAGTTAAAACTATTTTGGGAAGACATTCCACTATTATCAGCAACATGAACAATAACCCCTCCCTTCAACTCACTGACACAAACATGAGTGACCACGACATATGACATTGGAAATCAATACCCTGGCTTGGCTCATGTACAAAAAGGTTGCGAGGGTAACCAGTTAATGTGATCCCAACTCCCCTCTTGATAACTAAGTATTCAACGGCAATACATGTATAAACAAACGATAAAACCCCCGCATGGAGTCGCTTTCACCGAAGAAAGATCACATAATATTACAAAATAGGAATGAAAACATAAGCATAGGCAGCACAATGTTCAACAAAGAACATTTAGCAAAACCTACATTGTGTTGTGTGATGAAAATTACACGGTAAAGACATAATAATAATAAAATATCGTATCAATAAGTGATGTGGTAAGGCAAATATTGTGATAACCTTGATAATATTTTGTATATTTATTCCCAAGGAAAGGTTGCGGCGACTCATTGTATTAAATATTTACTCAATAGTTATTCAGTTAAAGAAAATAATAGGACAAATAAGATATGAATAAAAGGGATTCACATTTTATTAACAAAAACTATAATTGCTTATGAAATTGGTTACATGTTTTATGTTTTGTTTAACCGTATAGCGTGTTCGCTTTGCGCATGGTGAATCCTGGGTTCGAGATTCGGTCTAGTCAAACTAAAGATTATATATCTGGTATATGTTGCTTCTCCACCATGTACACAATTTTAAGGAGTGAGAGCGAAGACTGGTTGACTAGGGATCAGGATAATGTTTCATAGTTGAGTGACACATTTAGCCACATACTGTTGTTTCGGTGAGGTAGCACTATAATGATCCAATTAATCGTGTTGGTCTAGTACAAAGCGGACATAATCATAATTATTTTATTGCATGTATGTTATTGTTATAATTAAGCTGAACAATTTGTCATTAGGTGCTCAACTACAATCACTCAATCACTCACTCTGTTATATTTAATTATACTCACACTTTACATTGATGTGGACACAATCAGATCCAAATCCAACTTCATTTTGTACTTTGCACTCCAACGGGCCAGAGAAGGTGTGGTTAATGTTTGGAATTGTTAAATAACTACTGTTGGAATCAATTGTATCAAATCCTGTGATCTCTGTGTTATTATCATGTATCCATTTTACATTCCACGAGCCAATTCCAAAATCAAAGTTACATCTTAATGTCAAGCTTTGTCCTTCTGAAATGGTCAACGTATCACCAGATACAATTCTTACCTCAGGCTCATCTGGAAATTGAATGATAAAGTGAAAAGCAAAAATACCACACTGTTACAAAAGTTAGACAAATCAAATAACAAGAACGTAGAAAAAGACAATATTGATACATCTAACAAACGTACATGACAGCTCACTTTCCTGGTTTGGACAGGCATATACGTAAAAAGTGCCAAGGTTAAGGTGATTTTATGATACCCAATTGTTTTACACCAGCATATGATTAGTGTGCACCGTTATACGATCTATTTATTTAGGATAACATACAGCTGTAGCATATAATAATTCAACGATCGATGTCTAACGCAAAGTGGGAAATTGCGCAACTGTACCATGACAAGAACAAGCAAGTTGATGTTGAAACGATTATGAAGCTCTATTTATATAAAACAATCACCCTGGCCAGGATTATTGCAGTGTTCACTAACGTATTCACCGACCACGGATAGACATTTCGTCCATTGAACACATTACCCGGACATCATGCAAATCAATCGCCGGTGTTATCTAATAATTTCAATTGTGTACGATGTGTGTTCCTTTTCACTGGACTCGAATATAGCACAAACCGAAAATGTGTTCAATGTCCATGTCATATGTCAGATATTTATCATATAAAATCAAAATATATATAAATTACATTTGTTCATGTATTATACATGTATGTGTATAATGGTAATGTCGTTCTATGTTAAATAAAACGTGTGTGTTATTCATTACACGAGGAATGTGATCTTTTCCACGACACAACTGTAGTTTTGCTTCCTCTTATGTTAAACGTTATATGTAAACGTACGATGGATCTATCAATCTAAGGTTTCTTAGACAACATTTAATTGATCCGGAGAATGTCATTCCATTTTCTGCTGGCCCTTTCGGTTCACATGAGTTCTCCTCTAATTGTAAGAGAGATTCGTGTTGCTCAATCTTTAGTTTTATATGTAGCGTTTGTTATATCATTTGTCCTTGTCTCATTTTTCTTGAGGCCATTACATTGTCTGTCCGGTCTATTTACGGCTTCTGATTACACCATTGGATATCTTCAAACTTTTCATTTTCTTAAAGAAACAAAATAAATACGATGCAGACAAATTAAACATGTATATATATGAAAACTTACATTGAACATTAAGTTGAATTGTTTTGGTAATTGCTTGGCTGAAATTACTGTTGCTGGCACTACACGTCAAGTTTTTTAAATGATCTTTTCTTGTAGGGGTGAAAGTATATGATATAAAAGCCGGTCCTCCAATGGCCGCAACAGTGTTGTTGTATATCCATACCATGGTTTCAATAGGTATCCCACTATTAACGGAGCAATTGATGGCAATAGGATACCCAGCAGTAGCATGTACTATGCCGTCCTCTGTTTCAGTTTGGACTGATATGTTTGTGGGACTTTCTGCATTAAATACGAAAATATAATTATTATTCCTTTAAGTCATCGTAGGGAACGTGAAAGAAGGCCAAATGCATATTTTGTGACATTTTCTTTTTTTCCCTCTTTTTTGAAGACTACATACATGTGATATGCAACTGTCATTCTGATTCTTTCATTATTTGAACCTTATATGCTTCCGACCTAGTCAACCATGAATTTATAAAAATAGTATTTGAGTGAAAGATTGCTTCAATTACACAACACGAAATTTTAATTCAATAGCATATGCTATAGAAAATAAAAGAACCACGCAAATATACATTGTATGCCGAAATTAACTGAAAAGCGAAAATACCACACCATCAGAACAGTTCCAAAATCCATTCTGAAAATCGTAAAAACAGAATAAAAATCGACAACATTACCACTCATTCTCCTGGTTTGGTGCAGTTATTTCAATAAAAGATGATGTCCCTGTTAAACTAGTGATATCGGAACAAAACTAGCTATGGGACATAGCATGAATGAAAATGTTTCCGAATGAAAAAAAACCAAATAAAATATCAAAGAATATGTTCTATGCCTACTTACTTCTGATGTAAACCTGTAAGCTTGATTGTACTACAATACCATTCATATTTAATATACAACGATATTCGCCTTCGTCACTTCTAGTAAAATTTGTAACTTTAAGATTGAATTCCCCGTTGTCATGGTTACCGTATAATTCTAATCGATCATAATTTCCTAAGGAAGTCTGGATTTCCTTTCCAAAAGATAGCCATGTTAAGTGTGGTGGACCACGCCACTGTAATTGAAGATCGTGTGATGTGTATGGACAACGTAGCTCAACTGTTTCACCAATATTTGCATATATATCACGCAACATGACTGAATCCGCTAACAAGCCTACAATAAAGTTTTCAAAAAATACAACAATGCTCATATGTGTACTTTGAAAAGAAAAATAATGGTTCAGTTCCACATGCAATAACATTAAGACATTTGCCTTCTGTACACAAGTGCACTCCGTGCTCCGAATTAAAGGACAGTTAAAAAAGTTAGTCTAGCATGTTTCATAAAATTATGGCTAGCACATTTCTTGTTTTTAGAAAGTGAGAAACCTTATTTTGTGGGGAAAATTCTAACAAAAAGCTATCTGCATCCGACAGTTTTCGTTTTACAGTTTCTGATTATCTCATGTGAATCTTAAATTTCTCTTTCAGATGTACACTTAGCATATGCCATTTTGTTCTTGTCTCAAAGTAAACCATTTAGACATTTAGAAATTAAAGTACATTTCTTTAAATACACTTCATTTGCCATCATGTATATTATATATTATTATGCTTTCTGTAAATTTCTTCCCTAATATAAGTTCATACGATATTTTGGCATATATGACAAAGAATTATATAGCGTCGATATACTATGCCAAAAATAGTACATCTACTATGTCAGTTTCACGTGGGGAAGGTTGAGTTTCAGCTGTCTGTCAAGCTATATATAGCTAGTCCACGTTCACGGGGCCGGATCCAATCTGTCAATCTATCATAGTCATCTAAACGCTTTAAATTAAGTATCATTTCCGTAATAATGTTCAAGCATTATTATTCATGTTACCGTTTTTAATACTTGTTATTGTTGTTAATTAAATTTCAAACTTCAAACATCTTTATATTTTTAAAGCCTTAAATGAAACAAAGAATATTCTCACACTTTCAAGACTATCATATCCAATATATTAGTCACCAATATCAGGTCCTCCTTTATTGTAATAGTTCTCAATATGTTTTGTCTACATATAACAGTCAGCATAATAATAATAATAATAATGTTGTGTTAGCAATGACTATGCCATATAGTGGTCAGGGTTGAAGACATAGTGCACTCCCCTTCGGGTAGTGCACTATGTATTCAACCCTGACCACTATATTGGCATAGTCTTTGCTAGCACAACATTATTATGTAAATAGTATACACGTATGGAGCAGGAATTGCTGACCATTCCAGAGTACCTGAGTTCACCCCAGGTTTTTAGTGCGGTTTGTGTTTCTCAAACTTTAATTTTCTGTGTAGCGTTTTGTAGATCATTGTTTGTTCGTTTTACTTTAGGTCATTGTATTGTCTGTCCTTCTTCGAATTACGACTTCTGATTACCCCTTTGGTATATTAAAACTTTTCTTATACATGGATTTTGATGAATCTATCATGTGACTAAGACGATACAAACCATAAAATAACAATACAGAACACAGCAATGTCGTACAATGAAACATCATTTAAACCATACGATTAACCTGAAAATATAAAAGGTCTGCTGTTCACCATTATTTTTTAGAAAACGGAATTGTAGTAATGTAGTAAAATTTACTTATATAAGAGAGGGGCCGTCGTGGTCGTGATCGTATGGTAGTTGGATATGCAATAGTTGCATGTAACCACTAACGTTGTGAGTTCGAATCCAGTTCATGTGAGGTGTAAGCAATACAACATATAATTTATGTGATAAAGTTTATCAGTGACTTGTGTCAGGTCGGTGGCTTTCGCGGGTTATTCCAGTTTCATCCACCACTAAGACTTGGCGTTAAACACCATACCCCTAACCCTTATATAAGAGGAACCCCTTACTGAGATAAAATTAAAAACATATCCTTATCAATAACGTCATTTAGAGCAAACGTTTAATGACCATATGCAGGTTACGTAAATCTTTAAAAGACCTGAATGTATGACATTGTGGGACCGGTCAATGCAATAGAATATTACGAAATATATTTTCCGATATTAGCGGATTATAAAGCCAGCCATAACTTTGCTAGTAGTTTTAGTGATTGCATACATTAAAGATTGTTATAAATAACTAATATCTAGTGGAGCAGGAACCCCATACTCTTGGTTTTGTTTGGTTCGAGTTGCACAATATTTTGCTTTGTCGATTATTGTTTGTCTTTTTGTACTTTTTGTTTCTTTCCTTCTTCGCTTTTTTTATTTGGATCATCCAATATTTTCAGATTCACGGAAATCTTTCGAATCTCATCATGTCCGTTAGATGCTCATTCCTTTTAAATTGCAATCGTTTATGGAAGGCTTGTTGAATATAATTGAAATGTAATATCTATATGATCATCCAGTTATACTGCTATTATAAACGCTGTGTTAGGAAATATCCATATCTCAAATGACAATGGATCTTTTACTTTTTACGTAGATGATTTCTTTCCTCTATCACTGCAATACTTTTACCGGACTTGACTGTATATATGAGTAACATGGCGGGTGTCTTCTAAGAACTGCTTATCCTTCGAGTTCATCCCCGGTTTATTGTTGGGGTTTCTCTTGCTCATCTTTTTAGCTTTGTATGTTGTCCTATTATGTGTCTTTACGTCCAGAGTTCCGTGTTGTGATGTCCGTTACGATTTCCGCCTAAAACGATGCTCGATTCGTCTGTCTGCCTGCTCATCTGAACCATATGACTTCATGTCCGTTTTTCATTTGTGTTCGTGTTGTTTCATATGAATTGTTTTGTCGACAACTGCTTGTCATGTATTTTGTATTACAGTTTCTGATTCCCACCTTGTTATCTTAAATTTTTCGTAATTTGAATCTTCTATCATTAAATGAATAATATTGATAAATCATACCTGCTGTAATGACATACTGGATATTACCTCGTCTGATTTGATACTGTTATTTTTTTAATATAATATGTTCTAATAGTTATTTTTTATCCGGGAATTTAATCGGAAACGTACAACTAAACTATATTGATTGATCTCGAAGAGGCGCCTTTGAAAACTTAAACAGGATGTAATTGTCTGCATAAAAAATAAAATAATTTGTGAATATAATTTATTAATAAAAACGTAGATATCAAATTTAGTTCCCACGACGCATTTCTGGAATAAACTTCATCAGATACGCTTAATATCGAAATATTGGAAAGCCAAATAAGCTTTGGGAGCAATAAAACCAAAGGGCCTTACCGAGATAGCCAAAATTGGCTAAGGTCACACATCAATAAATTATGGAAGACACCTCTACAATAAGTCTTATATGTTAAGTATACATGATTGAATATATAGCAGAAACTAATTCCGATCGCTCCGATTGCATCCTTTTACTGAATGGACGCGACATGCGCATGGGAGATCTGAGGAAACCTCACTACGGGTCATAATACCATGTATAACATCCAATGCAAACGATGATTGTGTTACTATGAACGTTTTACTAATCTGCTTTGCATATTACAAGCAATCCAATTGTCTGAAATGGTCATAGCCTTACTTAGGATATTATAGGATTACGCGCATTCTTTTGGAGTTTATTATATAATTAAGCGCATTTTTTCCGTAGATTATTGATGTATAACCTCGACCAATTCACTCACAAACAAATAAAAGTCCGAAGGATTATTTTGTTAAACACAACTTTGATAAAAATGAAACAATAACAACGTGAAATTGAAAGTGAATGTAAATTTCGTCAAGTCAATATCTGGGACGGTAACGTCAGCTGGCTGTGTGTTTACCTGTTTATAATGTTACCTATGTTATACCAACTATGACTTCCATGAATTATTTTGATTCTAGTAGGAAAAATCTAACATATCTTTTGAATGGAAGTCAGTAATGCTGGAGATGCATGTATCCCATAACAAAATGCACTAACCTTCATGTTTACAGTAATTTTCCTACATTAATATCTAGACGGTGAAATAATTAAGTTACTGATATTTTCCAATTTGATGGCATTTTGCATTTATCTACTTAAACAAGTAAAATGGTCACACAATCGTAAAATAAATCAGCATCCAGCATGTGTCAATATCACCAGCATCCCTTGTAAACTACGTCACAAGGTGACGATAAATTACAAAAGTCAAAGTCGATAGATGGTTGTCTTAAGTATTTTTTCCGGAAATTTTCTTTTATGTCAACAATAAAAGCTTTTTTTTCATTGGCATTTATTTTTTATTTCATATCTAACAATAATTGTCGATTATTAACAATGAACATTGTTTCTTTTATCTTTTTTTTTCATTATCGGGAATCCAAGCTGTCATATTGTTTACATTACGAAAAAAGTAGTCTGGTGAACATCGTCTCTCGAAAAATAACCTGACAAAATCCCCGCCTCCATAAGCGCTTATACCCAACCAGAGTAAAGGATTTCTAATTATACAAATCATATTAGAATTATTGAGGTATAACCTGGCCCAATTCACTCAAGGACTTTTATGTAATTCGGATTTTTATGTAAGTTTGCGAGTTACTTGGTCCAGGTTATACATCAATAAACTCCAGAAAAAATGCGTTTGATCCTTACAATTCTGTAACTAAGTTTTTTTTTCATTTGTTTTGAAAATTTACCTTTGGGGATCCCCAGTACGCACACATACATTCCATTGATATGTGTCGGCCATGAATAGCAAAATGCACTAACTTTGTTTTCCTACATTGATAACTAGACGGTGATGTAATTAAGTTACTGATGCATTGTATTTTCAAATTTGATGGCATTTTACATTTAGCTACTTAAACAAGTAAAATGCTCACAAAATCGTAAAATAAACCAGTAACCAGCTTGTGTCAATCAGCGTCCCTTGCAAACTACGTTACAAAAGTTAAAGTCGATAGAAGGTTGTCTTTTTTTCAGAATTTTTTTTTATGTCAACGATAAAAGCTTTTTGTCATTGGCATTTATTTTTATTTCATATCTAACAACAATTTTCGATTATTAACAATAAACATTGTTTCTTTTATGTTTTTTTTATTATCGGGAATCCAAGCTGCCATTTTGTTTACATTACGAAAAAAGTAGTCCGATGAACATCGTCTCTCGAAAAATAAGCTGGCAATAAACCCGCCTCCATACGCGCTTATACGCAATCAGAGTAAAGGATTTCGAATTATGTAAATCATATTAGAATTATCATTATATATTCATGACGCAAGGTCACTCTAATGTGACCCGTACATGTGTTTCCTCAGATCTCCCACGCCATGACATATCAGTAAAAGGGAGGAAAGTGAGAGATCTAATTTCAACCACATTCACTAGAGAGTCGGGACAACATCAATGTGAAGTAGCAATATTTTTTTGCACTTCTTCGTAGGGGGTTTGCGTTGTGATTCCCGTTACAATTTCCTCATAACAACGATGTTCGGTTCGTTTTCACCTCAAATTGTTTGTAGGAGGGCTTGTATCTTATTTACATTTTTCGTGTTTGTTTGCGTATAGCGGTGTCCAACACATTGTGTTGTGCTTTGTTTTATTTTTCGTCGTCTTGTGTACCATATATTACCAGTTTCTCTGGATTGTCCAATTTGAATTGCCCCTTGGGGTATTCTCTAACGTTTATTACAATTTTTAGCATACCTTCTACAAGAAGATTAATGTAAGATCACCACTATCATGTAAGTTAGATGTTGGCTCGTGGAGATACACATCCTGTTTAACTAATTGAAGATGCAAAGGGATAATATCAGAAGAGGAACAGTTAATTCAATTAAAATATTTTATTGAACAAAGTGCAAATATAAATTAACATATATTATTCAAAAGGATTGCATACCTTGCACAGCTTATGCAAGCGTTCTCCACAATTATTAAAGGACATCAAATTAAAAATAAACATAAGTACAATGACATATCAGTTTATGATGAAGGTAAATTATATACGTATGATTTACATATTATCATTTCATTCACTATGATTTAAGAATTTATTTTTAACTGTACATTGTATTTTCTCCTTTTTGCTATTATGCAGTTTGGGTTTACATTTAACCATTGTTTTTAACACAAAAAGAATATTTTTTTTTTCTTGGCGAATCGAAATTTAAATATATTCTAACAATTTTTATTTCTACGAACCACATGAATCTATCAGCATCATGGATATATATATACTGTTACGCCACTGCTCACCTCAAATGTAGAAAGAATGTTAAATCGAAAAGATAAAAAGTAAAATAAAGCAGTAAATAAACTTCACAGTTTGAGGATATCAAAAGGCGTAATCAGAAGCCGTAAATCGAAGGGGTTAGGGTTAGGGTCACGGTGCTTAACGCCACCCTTGACAATATTTCAGCTATATCGTGGTAGCCAGCTTTATTGGCTACACATCGCCTGAACGGGATTGGAACTCACAACATTGGTGGAGATATGCACTGATTGCATAGGTAGTTAAATATCCAACTACCATGCGATCACACGACCACGACGGCCTCTAATTCCGAAGGACAGCATTTAGACGATATAAATTCTGAACACAAAAATAAGATATTATAAATAATGATCCACAGTCCATAAAATAATTAATCTACTGTATCTGTCAGTTTTAACTTGTTTTATGCGTACACATGTGTTTTTCTTTTTTGTCGCCAATGCTGTCGTACGTTCCCGTATTTTTCGTGGTCACTGCTCGATGTGTTGACAAGGATAGTCCTGACCGGTAATTACAAAAACAAATTCTTCTCACACTTTCCCTTTTCGTTAGTGCAATAAAATGCTTGACATGAAGTCATAATGATATTGTAAATATCAAAGGATAAATATACGACGTTATTTTACGATTTACATAATTTCAATGAGAAAATTATAACTGATCAATGCTGATATATTATACCATACTAATTGTACGACGTAACGGGCAGGATAAATCCGAGAATGGAGTATGCCTTTTGTCTCCTCCACATTGAAGAGTTTTGAAAAATGGCGATCCCCATTATTTGGTGTACAGGCAACTTCAATCACCAAATTCTACCTTACGGTATACTAATGTTAGCATTCATTAACACAAATGTCTTTTATTTACTTTCATTTAAATTTTCACGCTAACCTGTTAAGACCATGGCATTTTCCTTTAAGGTGAACACCCGAGGGGTGAACAATTATGATGTTCACCGCAAGTGCAAGCAATAATTGTTTTATTATACCGAAACTCTATTAACAATAATGTTGGATGCAATAAACAATTATTTGTGTGTTTTTATCTTGTGTTTTCATAAACTTCATATTTGTGTTTTTAACTTCCGGTCAAGATTGTAATTCCGGAATGCAAAAACGGATACATTTCCGGACAGACATGGAACATAACATTTGAACAACAGTGATGTTTCCCTGGGGTACAAATTGTGTAAAAATAAACATCACTTTTATTTTATATATAATATATAATGTAAGGTATAATAAATATTATTATTATATTATTGTCTTCTCCTGAGGAAACTTTGACACGTTTGAAAGGGGTGAGCAAAAGAGTAAAATATCGTGAAAGGTGCCAGATCGTACAATCTGATGCAGCTTCGGGTAAGATTTTACGTCTTGCAACTTTCCCGATGGTAGACCATGTATACTGTTCAGATACAAGTCCTATGACAATTTGGACCATTATCTCCCATTCTGAAATCTGCACTTTAACAACTCATAATACACTTGGTTCGTCTTTATGAAAGCCAATCAAGTTGTCATGGGATTAGGTCGACGATCAACCAATTGATTGTGATTTGTCTGTGCAACCATTGTTCTGCATGGGGGGGGGGTCCATATTTTATTCATTTTTTTAAGCATTTATTTACGTATATTGTTGTCCAAGACGATTTCCATATCAGATAATAATCGTTTCGTTCTAAAGCAACACGAAGACTGCCACTATTTGAACAGGAACTCCATATCCTTCCATGGCACCTGAGTGTAGCCCCCGCTTTTAGTGGGGTTCGTGTTTCTCAGTTTATATGTTTCTGTGTAGATTTTTTGTGAACTATTGCAAAATTGTATTTTTCATTAGATTCTGTGAAGAAATTAGCTTTCTAGCTTCATAATAACAGCAATTTTTTTTCTTCAAAATTTAACACATTGAGGGACATAACTTTTCAACAATAAACAGTGGAGAAAACCGAAGGGCAAATCAAGAATGGACAATCCAGAGAAATTGGCAACATTGGGTGCACAAGACACAGAACGAAAAACAAAAAACACAACACAGAAGACTAAAAAGATGAGTGTAAGCAGTTCCTGCTTCTTATAAGACACCTGTCGTGTTACCCATATATACAACCAAGCTATTTTCGAACTGGAGTTAAATATCATTGATGCATTTTGTATATCGCTTGTATAAACATTTTGCAATAATATGCCATGGGCGAGAATTCTAGTGCACTAAAATTATCCTTGAAATGTTGATAATGAAAACATTATCTATGGTATTTGTTTTTCATTTTAAATATAAAAGTCAAGCTTGAAATGGATTCCTCTATACCAAATACATCACACGTCTTTGTAGTATGACACACCATGTAAACAAATTACCGGAGTTTTACGCTTTGCGCTTCTTGGCATATCATTTCCCCTTTTATATTTTTAAGTTTGCGCTTTTTTATATATATCATTTGCGCTTATTTATTTTGACTCATTTGTGCGTACCTCTTCCGTCCGCCAAATGTATTGTTACATTTGTTGACCACTGCTCACCAACGGGGAGGTGGAAGTAGAATTTTCATCAGGATAAAATCCGAGTTAAGACACTACTAAGTTCTAAACAGCACACAAAATGTTCAATAAAAATTCAAACAACATACCCATCCGATATCCATTTAAATATGAATATCAACGATATTGAAAAATTTTCGTTGTTAATTGGTTCGAAGTCGCTGCATTTTACATATTTAAGATAACGGTACCTCACTAGATACCTTTAATTTAAGTGAAAACTTAAGTGTATTTTTATTATAAGGAGCTTTATGCATACCACTTAAGTGGGATGGATGGAGCTATTTAAAACTAAGATTTTGCTGAGAAAATTCTTAGCTTAAGCAGTTTTATGTAAAAGGGGCGGAGTTACCTTAACTTAAGTGTTTTCGTAGGAAATCTTAACTTAAGTAGCTTGATGCATACGGGCCCAAGTGACCGTGCATACCCTGATCTGTCTATTTCCCCAGACAGCAACCTATTATACTGTCTCATCAGAAACTGATGATTCTTCCTCTTTGTGCGTCTTGTAAGAGCATGTGTATCACTTCCTCTACTTTTTTCATAGCTAACAGGAATGATGGTACTTCCATCATGGATGGTTTTAACGCGAGCTCCGCAATTGTTATTTGAACATTTCCATGATGAATCTTGATTCTTTAAGACGGCATCCAGACGATAGACATATCCATCATGCAGTAAACATTTCTTTCCTCTGTTTGTTTCCGATATAATAAACTCCATAAATAAAATTAAAATATGATTAAAACCATTAAAACTTTATCAGCGCAAATGAAAATGGATTTTTCAGCGCAATTCATACTAGGTAAATTTGTTTAAAAGCGCAAACGATATACGCCCCAAATGACACAGTAATTTATTTACACTGCGTGGATATTATTCTTGATAGCTTACAATATTAAATCTGTCGAACGCTATCTTTATAAGCGAAAAAATAAAAAGTACAGAATGCAACATGTTATTAATAGCGCAACAGATTCGACTTCTTAAAGCAAGAAATATGTTTTATAACAAAAAATGGTGTACAATGATGTTATGTAAAGGATTACATCTTTATCTATTAAATCAGTTTCCAATATGTAACAGATAAGATATGTTTTATTCTGGGGAAATTGAAAATGACATACTATTATCTAGCTAGAAAGCATAAATTCGAACGTCTCAACTTCAAATGCGTAAATAACATAAAACGACGCTTTCTCAGACGAATTCAGAACATAAGAAACAAATATAGAAATAAAAAGACATATAAAAACATAAAAAGACTCTTTCTTAGACTAATTCAGAACATCAAAGTAAAAAGATAAAGTAAATAAAATAAAATAGATTAAAAAAAAAACTAATGTCAACATGCAATGGAATGTAAACTTTGTGACTGTCATCTTTGTAAGGCTGATCTGTATTTTGAAACCATCTAGTTCCACTATCGATGAAGGTAGGAAAATACAAAAGTATTCGTTTTTTGTGGATAATGCTCCAGGTTTTTGAATATTATTTTGTCGACTTTACATTTTGTACATGACAGTAACAATTGTAATTTAAAGAGTTTTATTCTTTCCACAAAATTTTGAAATACAAACTTATCACAATTTGCTTAATTGGAAAAAATGGTATAATGAAAACTTACAAATATTTCTGAGTTTCGCGAATGTAGATCTTCCACTACAAGACTATCGAGAAGATCCAATAGATGTGTTAGTCATATCAATATTGATTTGAGTAATTCGTTAATGTTTAACGTCACTTTACACAAATTGTCAATTACATTCAAACCTGCCTTGAAGGGCACCTCTATATAACACATCTTTGTCTATAAAGGGCAGCCTCATTTTCCCATTGATGAATAGTGCATATATTTTAACCTGTATATAAAGGACAACTGCTCATAAAGGATACATTTTCAGGTTTCTTTGAGTGCCCTTTATATACAGGTTGACTGTATATCATTTATTTTCTCGGGAAGGGAAAATTGGAATATAAACCGCCATATTCCACATGTCACTATGTACATCTAAAGTGTATAATATATTAGATTATATTAAATCGATATTGCTATAAATTGTAATTGATGCGTCATAAATAACCAAGAAATTACTTTGAATCGTTTACAGATAACGTGCAACACTTTGAAATATTACAAATTATATAATTATTGCTATATTTTTCCCTTCACTTACATACTATCTGTATCAATAGCAAACCGAGAGTTAAGTACAGGATATTATTATATAGATAGGTGTGAATTATGGGGATTTATCCGTGAAATAAATTCCGGTATTTTCACATGTGAAAATATCAGTTTTACCCACCGGAACTACTTTTACATAACTATAAGTGTGGTGGTTACGTCCCTTGTTGTGTTACAATGAATACACATACAATATACAATACAATATACAAATCTTTTATTGTCAATCATGACGCCCAATATTGAGCAGAATAATTAAGTGAATTAAATACATTTAATTTCATATTGATTGGTTTTACAACAAATGAATAAATCCAACAATAAAATAAAATAATATAATAATAAAATCTTACCCTGCATATGATTGTAAATTGAAAAAAATCCGCGAAATGCCATTGACGACTTTGGCACATAGTCAACATGACGTCATTGACGTAATATGAAGACTTAAAGATTATACGTTATTTGGCTTCGTGTACGCTTCAATTTTGACCAAATTTAACTAAAATAAGTTTTCAAGGTAAGCATTTTAATTATTTTTGTGTATTGTTGTAAATATGACATGTAGAATTTCACATTTTCAAGATGGCATACTCTTCCAGCTGAACCCTTAGTATCATTGCTCGTAGATTCACACGCGTGGAATGAAATATACAAATAACAAAAATAATATATCAGAAATTTTGAAATTCTATATAATAAGCAGTATAGCTAAATCATACATTTTGAATATCAAAATAAGACCACTCGTGACCGAATACGCATTAACGATTAAACTCGTGGGCGGAACAAGTTCTGCACACTCGTTCAATCCTTATGCGTACTTCGGTCACTCGTGGTCTTATTTTAATATTCAAAATCTACGATTAGTTATACTATATTTAATACGACACCCATTTTCTCCGTTTTGGGGTAAAATCTTCTAAAATGGAAGCGTCTTGTTCTTTTGAAAATAGCATGCTTTCTTATCGTAACGAACTTATTTCTGATTTGAAAAATGATAATGGAAACCCTTTTGATTTTCCGACTCTAACTATCCGTATCTTTTACTATGGGATTATTTCGTTAACCTCCCCAACTCACCCCTTCCAAAAAAAAGAAAAAAGAAAAAACACACACACACATAAGGAAATTGGTGGTACAGCACTAGTAGTCTAGTTAAAATAGCATTTGACCTAAAAAAAAAAAAAAAATCTTTCCGCTATCTTTTAGGGAAAGTCCCAAAATAAAATATATTAAAAGTCTACCAAAATCAACCCACGGGAAAGACGTCATTTTTTATCATAAAAAATCGCGTATTTTCGCTGATTTTAACGTTGCAGATGGGATTCCGTACACAGACTATTTATCAAGGGGAGACAATAAAAGTTTCTTCCCGCTATGAATTCAAATACCAATAAACATATTATGTGACAATTATGAATTTGGTAAGTATTTATCAGTAAAAATACAACATAATTATCATATCTATCATCTGAAGATCTAGGAATGATCTCCCTTTTCAGTAGAATATTGAATTTTGTTGCATTTACATTTTTCGTCTCCCGTGCCTTGAATGTACGCTTATTTCATTGATTTGTGTTCTTGAATACATTTTAATAGCCATAAAAAAGAAAAGAAAATATGTATAGGCTACTAGAACATGCATTTATAATTACAATAAGCATAAAAACAAGAGAAATTCTCGTCCGATGTTTTTTTTTCTGCAGAACGCCGGTTTAACAAAAATTCACAAACCATCAACGTTATTATTTTCAATATGAACATTAATGAGATAGCAGGTAGGTTTATTCTATTGATACGAAGGAGGACAATTTTAAGCTATTTAATTTTCAATAAATGATGGCGTTCTCCCCTGTCTATGAAACGCCATTTTTACCATGCTATTTTATAAATACACATAGTAAATTCGTCCTGATTATGCATGAAATATTTGCAACCGAACGTTAAACAACTAACAATCAATCAATACCAACAAAATAAGTAGATACTTGTTTACATTGGATTGTATAACAGACGAAATGACAAGTATATTATTGCAAGTTTTATATGTACAAGCTTCATAAAGGTCGCATGTTTTTTCAACAACTTCGTCGCATTCACTGGTAAATCCACGAACTGCTCTGGATACAATCATTCGGTGTCAGTCTGTCACATACACATGAATCTGATATAACAGTGGGATTTGACACTAGTAAGTTGCATTACCGGCTTACTTTGAATATTGAATGGTATCGGCTGGAAACTGGGAACTTCACTTGACTTCGATACAAACAATGTTGCCGTGTTTTGTGGCTGCTGGTCATAATCTTTATGCTAAATCGGCATACGTGTATTTGTCAATGAAGTTTACACTGGAACTCTATCACACAGAAGTGTACAGGCATTTCAAAGCGGGGCACCACATACTTAGGAGGACAGACCATTTTTGGGGTGGCCTTTCTACAGACCTAACTATAGAGCAGATATTGATGAGGAGTGTTAAATCTTCTGGAGGCGTAACCAGAGGCAGAGGTATTGGTGAAGCTCAACGTGCACAATGGATACTATCGATGCCAGCATGTGCTGACTACAACAGTGCTATGCAGGAACTTACTGGAGTTGGATACTTTACCAGTAACCAGCACAAAGAAGCTACCCGTGCCAGAAAAGAACGAGATAGGAAAGATTATCTCGCAATTCTTGATACCTCTGTGACAGAAATCCTTTTACTTCCAATGTTTCTCTACGAAAAATTGAAAAAGGCGTTGTAGCAGAGCCTGAATTCAACGTTGACAAAGCTTAAAATATAGGAACTCGTACGTTAGAAATGATGAAAGGAGAAAATGTGTTGAGTTTCAGTTTTAAGAAATCAAATCAAGCAGTGACATTATCAGCAAAAACTAAGACTAAGTCAGATTCAGATTTTCCAACTACTGATATAGATCCTCAGTTGATGTTTCAACGCTTTACAACAGCAGCGAATGGTATATTTGATAATACAGCAGAGGTGTTCAAATATGAATTGTCTAGTGTTCCTTCCTCTATGTTTGATTGCAACCGACTTCCTCGAGAGGCATGCAAGTCAAATTTAGCTGATGCAATATGGGCATGCGGAAGCGATTGTACACATGAAATAGATGGCGAGGGATTTCAGTGTGTTCTTGATAATGGCCCTTTGCTTCAGCGAATTCCTTGGACACATGGCGATTCGTTTGGATCAATAGCACAAATGTATGTTGATCATGTTATCAAGAAATACAAAGACCCTGTAATTGTATTTGACAGTTACTCAGAGCTTCCGTCAATCAAAGATTTAACACATTTGCGTCGAACAAAAGGAATTGTTTCGCCGAACATAAATTTCATCCCTACTATGCCTTGCAAAACCAAAAAAGGAACTTTTCATGTCAAACAGTCATAACAAGCAAGCGTTTATAAATATGCTTTGTGGAAAGCTCAATGAGCATGACATAATATATAAGAATGCAGTTGATGATGCGGATCTTCTTATTGCACAAACAGCCGTAGATTGTGCTTTATCGTCAGAAGTCATTGTAATTGGTGAAGATACTGCCTTGTTGGTGTTGCTTATTCATTATGTCAATCAACAGTGCAAACGGGTTATTTTCAAATCGGATAAAATGGCAATAAACAAAAAAATGAAAATATGGAACATTCAACAAACAAAAGGCTTTCTTGGGGAGGATATTTGTCATTTGTTACCCTTTTTGCATTCACCAACAGGTTGTGACTCTTAATCTAGGCTTTTTGGAATTGGCAAAGGAATTGCATTAAAAAGACTGAATCAAGTGTACTTGAAAGCACAAGGTCAATTGTTCATGAATACAACTTCAAGTAAATTGGACGTCATCAAAGCAGGAGGAGAAGCTCTTACATGTGTCTATGGAGGACTCTCACTTGAAGGACTTGCCATTCTTCGCTGGAGAAAATTTACTGCTAACGTGATTACGGGAAATACATCGGTGCACGTGAAAAGTTTACCTCCTACATCTGATTCAGCAAAATTCCATAGTCTACGTGTGTATTATCAGTGTCAAAATTGGATGTCGGAAACAGTTGATATTGATCCCACTGAGTGGGGATTGGAAATTAAACGCGGAGAACTTTGTCCGATTCTGATGAAACTTCCATCGGCGCCTGAAAAACTACTAAATATCATTAGATGCAATTGCAAGCAAAATTGTGACACCAAACGATGTGTGTGTAGGAAGCATGGTATTCAATGTTCAGTCGGATGCGGTGAATGTCGTGGATTAAATTGTTCCAATTCCGCTGTAATTGCAGAATCTGACTTCACTGACGAATAGGTACTGTGTACAGATACATATTGTATTTAAAGGATATAACGAAACATTTCCTTCTTAACACTGTTAGAACTTCAAACTTTCCGCATATTAATTGGAATACAGTCTAAATGATACTACAGAGATGTCAATAGAGATGTCATAAACATATCTTTTGAGGTATCGTCCTTTTTTGGTCAATTAGACTTCCTACCCGCACATAATGTTTCACAAATCTTAAATCTTTTCAACCAAAGTCTTTTGCTTATCACAACAGGTCATAAACTGATCTTTCGGTCTCATTTCAAATGATTTTCGAATACATATATGATTCATGATAACTTTTCCCAGTGTTTGGTGATTTTTGGCATATTTTAAAATTTTTCTCCAAAAATCACATTTCTTTCATTTTTTGTATTCAATATTGTTTTATGTCATAAATATGTGGAAATCTTTGCATTACTTTAAATTTAGAGTTTTTTTTGTCACAAAAAAAACCCCAACATATGTGATTTTCTCAGTTTTTGACGAATTTGGGCTAATTTTGCTAATTTTACCCCAAATCAACATTTACCCAATCAACATTTAGCCATAAAGTTTTAAAATGATTCAAATAAAGGTATTTTACTTCATTGGTATGACCTTTGAGCTTCTGTTACTATTTTTTCTTTGCTGTTTGCTTTTGTAGTCTGGTCACGGTATTTTTTTTGCAACTTTTCACTAAAAATTTATGTTTTTACCCAAAAAATCTGATGTTTATATTTTCGTTTTAATTGAACACATGAAAAAGTGTTGCTAAACTTTTGATTTGGGATGTTTTGTTCAATAACTAACATTTTATGAGCAATTTCCAGTTTTTCACGATTTTTAGCAAATTTTGCTCTTTTTTACCCAAACAATACATTTCCCCAACTAATATTGTGGTAGACTTTTAGTATGATGCAAAGAAAGCCTTTCAGGACTGGAAAATTTCCAAAATAATTCTGTTGCAATTTTTTTGAGGTTTGCCATAATTTTCATCTATTTTGACTAGTCTATAGTTCTAAGAAACCCCATCTTCTGATATTGTAACGGAACGTGACAAAACTATAGATGAACTTACAATAAAAAACTAAACAATTAGAATGGGGCTTATGGCGTCATCTAGAGACACAAATAATCCATATCTCATCGTATAAAGTGAAAAGAAGGAAAGAAAATGTTCAACTGTTATGGACTAATGTGACTCTGATAGCGTGGACAAACTGGCCACGATCCTAACATAACACGCCTTTGATAAGAAGAGTTTGAAGATACCAAAGAGGTAATCAGATTCTGTATATCGAAGAAGGTCAGACAACACAATGGCCGAAAGAAAAAGTACACAAGGACAAACAACGGTCTACAAAACATACACATAAAGATTAAGATCGAGTAACACGAATCCCACTGAAAACCGGGGGTGAACTCAGGTTATCCGAAATGTAAGCAGTTCATGCGCCACTAGTGGCACCATAAAAATCCTCTTCATCAAATTATAATTCCACCGATGATTCAAGTGACCACGAATTAATTTACATGTACTAGTAAAAAAACCGCAGACTTCTAATTTGGAATGGTTCTGCAAAGGCTGTACAGAAGTGCAGAAGAGTGGTATAATCTCAATACCCACGAATAAATAAACACGTAAGCTACAAGTTTATGCTCGTCTTGAAAGCAAAATATACCCCTGAAAATTGTAGATTTTCATGTTCTTTTTGTAACGTAATCATAACGTTTTTATACTTGCGAAATAAAATACCATAGCTCAGGTGAAAATGTGGGTGCATTTTGACAAAGTTAACTAATTTTCAACTTTTTCCAGTCTTCTTTTGTTGTGACTTAACTTAGTTTTTTTGTATTTGTGGATAGCGTCACACCGATATATTCGTAATTTAACTAACTCTGTATCATAGGATCCCGATAATACATCAACGTTATGATCAGCCATTCTGTTTCTGTTTCTATACACCATCAAGACCTTATACATGACTGATAAGAATTGTTATTATTTCTTAGGAAGCATAACATTTGAATCTTCAACATGCTTAGGTTCAAACAAGTATTAGTTCAGCTAAATTCAAGACATGGACAAGTTAAATTTATATAATTGAATTTTATTTGAATTCTTCAATCTGATTGGATAATCCGCCAAGAGAAAATTATGTGTATACTCGATAACCTCGGTTGGTATTGTGGCGTCACAAACGTGTTCATCCGCCGACGACAAATTCAAATAGTCACTTGAAATAATCGTAATTAAAATCGAGGAATCATTAAAATTTGTTGTAAAAATTAAATTATAAGGAATATTTGAAATTACATTTAATAATGACTTTTTGTGATACGTCACACTGGAACAATGAGAATTCAAATAATCTAACAAAGGATGTGTTCCTATGGCAACACAACCTCTTATTCCTGTCATTTATTTAAATCATTACCATTAGTAACAATTATAAATGATAAGAGCACTGTCGTCAAAGAGCTCCGATCGAAAATGTTTCGTCAACATCCGGGATGTTGTAAAGCGGTATTTTTGAAGAAGACACATACGATTATCGTCAGTTTTATGAATATACTGTATATATAATGTTTTGAATTATGATGCTTTATCATTGTTATTATTATTATTGTAATTTTTTGTCCAAATATCATTGCTTTTTGCAGTGTAAAATTAGATTTTTTCTAAAAGTTATAAGGAATCCGATATCAAAATCATTACGATCAACTGAAATATCGCTATATGTTGCATTTACTAATGACTGAAATGTTGCCAAAAAAGACAAATTATTAATGAATGATTTATTTACTAAGAGATAGTATTTTGTTGAGGAAAAGTCAATAAGTAACTAGTCACCTAAATCTTTATGTCAACAAATGTTTTTGAAATCCGGCTTTGTCAAATTGTAAACATGTATAGAAACCGGTTGTGTAATTTATTATAACCAGATATACCAACTATTTCCCGAAGCGACGCCGAGTGCAATAGCTGGTATCGAAGGGTCAATAAACTTACTATTCCCCGAATATCTAGTTAATAAGTGTTTTATTATACCGAAACAGACGTCAGATGCGAAATGATGGCTGAAGGTAACATAATTGATGTGGCAGTAAAAAAGACAAGTACGGTTATAACAATAATATTAACCACAAGTAGAATGAACATTTTTGAACATCAAGACGATAAATCTTAAAATGATAAATTATTGATTTATACATCTCGGTCTCTATCCGTGTGTTGTATGTAGCTAATGAGGAACAGACGCTAATCGATGCGTTTTCGTTTGTTGTTTGTATCTGTTTGGTATGATTGTGTAATTGTACCAAATATCACTGAAACCTTTAAGGACGACAGACGCAAAGAGCTAACTCGACCTATGTAAATACATCCAGTTGTATTTGTCTGTGTATTTTATTAAATTTAACAATTATCCGAATTCCCTGAAGAAGACGTTTACATACGACGGACGCAAAGGGCTAACCCGAGCTCCTTAAATTACGTGTGTTGAATTTGTCTGTTTGTATGTTCAAGTGTTCAATTTTTAATTCCTTGAAAGAAAGTTTGCAAACGATGGACGCAAAGTGCTTAATACACTCATTTTCTTATAAGCGTGATATTTCATAGATAAAATTGAGCAAAATCTTTTGAAAGATTTTTAATATGGTTTATCTTCCATTGGAAAAATATATATCAGGGGAACATTTTCCCAAATTTTCTGCAGCATCAAGTTAGAAATAACAATTTTTTAGGTTCCAACCAAAACATGTTTGAAAATTCAAGTGTAATCTACGAGGCTAGGGTGGCCTGTCTTGTTTGCATATATTCATGAAGTAAAACACCTTGTGTGGCGTCAGTAGACAATTTAATAAACAGAACAATCTCAAATACAACAACTAAAATTCATTCATTGAACAATGTTGGTTACAGAAAAAAAATATAATAAACAATTGGAACGTGAAACAATTTTGCGAAAGTTTTCTTTGAGCAAATGTTTTCTTCCAAAATCATTTTAAAATTTAATTGTGATTATCTGTAAAATTCTTCACCATTATATACATGTACTATGGCTAATGATTTGATACTATGAAAGTTAATTTCATTGGAATAAATGACACTTCTTGGCACATTTTAAAATCTATGTCTCGTAAATTACATATTTTTGACTTGTAAATTACTGAGCCGAAAAAAATACAGTAAATGCCTGATATAACTTTAAAATCTTTTTAAATTCATTAATTAAAAATTCTTTATCAATTTGATTGGTTAAAACAGACAAAGTATGAGTGGTGAGAGTCGGGAGATGCAGGTTTTGAAAAAGAGTAATGTAATTTACGGGACGAACGTAATTTACGGGACAACAAACTGAAATGCCAGTCTTTGCTTATTGTTCATATGCATTGCACTATTTGCATCACTACTTAAACGTGTTCCGTGAAAATTTTAAAATCATATGCAATATAACTGAACAGGAAATATATAACAAATATTTCAAACAGCAATACTAGAAACATGTCATTTTCGTCTTCTTCCACATGTGCACAAGTCTTTATTTGTAAATGACGATTTCAATTTGTTTCTGGACAATAAGCTACAATGTATATACATGTTCATTGTGCTCTGATGGAATCAATAGTGTAGTCTTTTTTATCTGTATAACATTTTATTCATTTAATTATATTTTGTAATATACGGGACAAAATGCCGTAATTTACGGGACATAACTTGCAGTTTCAATCACTTGTGATCGCAGCGTCACACCCCATTGTAAGCATATTGAAGGGAAACTTTAATATTGTTTTTTTTTAAATGTGCATAAACAAATTTGTAAATTGCTTTTGTTAACAAAATATAAGGAATTTAAATTACATGACTTTCCTGATAGCTGACTTCGATGTTTCAGTATAGATTGTCATTTTTTTAATTTCAAGCCATGCCGCCATGAAACTTATTGCACTAACGGGTGAATGAAAATGAATCGGCATGTCCTTTGTACTCCCTTTATCCAATATCCCCCTTTTACGCGATATGTCGACTCGTTGATTACATCTCGTAAATTACATTGTCGCCTATTTTTGACAATTTATTCGAAATTTTTGAGTTTTATAACTTTATGCTGACATTTCTCATGTTTTTAGTAGTCAATAGGAGTAATATCACACTGGAAATGTGTATAGAATTGATACATTTGTTTGCAACAGTGTCCCGTGTGATTACATTCTTAACTTAACACACTAAAAATATACTAATGCTTGTGTTATATTATTTTTCACTTTGTTACGTGAGGTTAAGATTCATTTCTTTGTTATATAGTTGTTTGATGATTCAATTAAAGAGAACATAATATATATGTATGTTGTACCTGAATAAAATGGTAAGGTCCATCGGTCCTGGACTTTACATGGGATGATGTGACAATTTTTAAATGATCAATATTGTTAAACAAAATGTCACTTGAAAAAGAGAGATTGTTGTCTCAAAATGTTTGGTTCCGTAGATGTTTGCCTGCTTTCAGCTTCCTTGTATCATCAGAATAGCATTTGCTTTTATATAGATAAAAACAATACCATTAAGTTGTGACATAGATTATTTTGTCTGTTCTGTGATATTTAGCACTCGTCAGTTGGAATTTTGAGACTAATCCACTTTTAAGTCGGTTTTATTTTAAACGTTTGGTCTTAAAGAACCAATCAAACATAATTTTCAGGGAGATGAAACAAAATCTAGCATAACTGTGGCACATAAAATCCGATGACATTGAATTTCACGATTATGTGAAAATGAGTGAATAACGTGAGTGTTGTATTCTCTGTTTACTATGTACAATGTACATGATGACAGTATTATCATTTACTGAAGTACCTTGTTACTTCAAAATGTATCACCGTCTAGATAATAGTTATGAATGAAACATCTGTAACCCGTGCAGGCGAATGGGTGAAGAAAGCAATAAAGCGTAATGGTAACCCGCAACCTCGATGAGAAGGTCATTAACATATTGGAACAGCTGATTAATCGACATATTGTGAAATTGAAATTGCTAATAAGTGGTAAATTAAAGAAGATATAGTTATACATTTTAAAATAATAAATTTTTTACTACTAAAAAAAAAAATACGAAAAATATATATTTATACATGTTGGCCCTTGGGAATCATCTCAGCTATCAATTTATAATTTTGTCCGGTCCCTGCCAGCATAATTCTTAGTATTATTAGAAGCAAATTTTGCTGGCAGGGACACTCCCGTCAAATCAACTGGAACACAGCAGGGGTTCCAGAAAGAGGAGCACATCAGGGGCTCCAAGATGCAGCACAGCAGGGACTGCGAAACAGAAAGAGGAGCACAATAGGGGCTCCAAGATGCAGCACAGCAGGGGCTGCGAAACAGAAAGAGTAGCACAGCAGGGGCTGCGAAATATGTTGAATTGACGGGGGATGAAGTATAAGAACTGAATTCTTGGGGGTTAAAAATGTAATTTCAGAAATGACCAATTTGTGAAATTGCATAAAGGTCCATAGCTCAGATGAGAATCAGCAGAGTGCCCATAAGGATGAAGTGGAGTGGGTACCTTCAACATGTCAATGATGATTTAAAAATCATAATAAAGCAGATAAACATACATTCATAACTAACCATTTACAATACTAACAGTGCATATTAAGGATAATAACAATGTCTGTTTGTGTAGGCATATCATACAAAAATAATAATTACTGAAACATAAGGCTTTTTTGAGCATTTTTGATTGTTGACGGGGATGTTTTAATATATCTACAGTAGCTTTCTGAAGACCATCTACCTGGGGTTTTTATCAAGTGGTCTTCCATTCTTACCTTGCTAGCACTAGTAGCCGCACCGGATCGAAAAGAATGACCATTATAAAGGTTAGGGTCATAACCAATCAATTGCAAAACGTGTTTAACTTTACTTAAGAAGTAGTATCTGTCCAATCCTTGACAATTTCCAGTTATAAACAATGGATCTAAAGGACGTGTACTAGTATACAGCTTTGTTCTATATTTGAGATATTTCTTCAAAGACAAAAAGGGGCATATAAAATTGTCAGTCTTGTGTAATTGTATAAATATTCCTTTCATGAAAGGGTCTGTTTTTGATTCTTTAAGTTTTAAAAGAGCATAGCTTTCGTAAAAAATTACATCATATACACATAAATGTACGGAACTATCAAAAGTATTGGCTTGTTTTACGGTGAATTATCCACACCTTACAAAACCAAAAAATGCTACAATACATGCAGTGTATAACATACAATCTATAAAAGAATTAAATACGCCTTGACTGAGTTTTTTACATATTTGTTCAAGAATATCGAAAGTTATTGGCAATCTGGTTCTAGTATGTACTCCTTGCAATCGCTTAACTAATTTAAGAATAAGAGAAAGTCTGCTAAGATAATTCTTATCAGATGTTTCAAATGGATTTGTGCTATTTAATTTTATGTACTAATAGCGTATTCCACATAAATACAACTTAATGGTCGAATGTTGTAACTTTAAAGTATCAAAACAATATGCCACAAAAAAGATTAAAATGTCCTCCGAAATGGGAGGTAATAAATTGCGAAACCATTGTACACCATTTAGTAGTAAAAATTTCTCAAAATGTGAATATCCGACATAATAAGAATCTCATGTTCTGTCTGCCACAGCATGAGTCCATAAATGTTCCACAGTTTTATTTAACGCTACGTTACCTCGGAGACGGCTGGACACTGACACGGTTGCTTCTCTGCTTGTGTGGCCAACAATCGGAACTTTTCGATCTGTAAACGAGATAAAGCGTCACTTATATGGTTTTTAACACATGGCACATGTTTAGCACTGAATGGGAAATTATTTTGACATGCACACAACGTTAATTGACGCATAAGTCTCATTATTTCTATTGATTTTGAACGCCCTTTCCGAACAATTGCCACAGTTGCCTCATTATCACACCAAAATAAAATATTTTTACATTTCCACTCAGGACCCCACAACAGAGAAGCTACGACGATCGGGTAAAGTTCTAAGAATGCCATAGATACATCTTTGTCCTTAGGAGAAGGTATATCGTTAGGCCATGACGAAGAAAACCATTTTCCTTGAAAATATCTTCCATAACCTTTAGTTGATGATGCGTCTGTGTATAATTCCATGTTAAAGTTAGACGCATAAGAATTATCATAAAACATGTTGATGCCATTCCAACTTTCAAGAAAACGTAGCCAGAACTGAAGATCAACACGACACTCTTTATTTAAATGAACATAATAGTGTAACTCTTCACACTCGTTGATAGCTCAATAAGATAGGATACAAAGGATCTTCCAGGTATAATAACACGTGTTGCAAAATTCATATGGCCTAACAACTGTAAAAGCTCTCTCTCTGTGCAAGAAGATTTATGTAAAATAATTTGAATAAATTCACAAATTCGATCGACCTTGTCCTGCGAAAGTCGTGCTTCTAATTTTTATGTATCCAAAATTATTCCTAAATATTCAAGACAGGTAGTTGGACCAAGAGTGTTATGAGTTGCTAAAGGAATGTTTAATCGATTAAAAATCATTGTCATAAGCGCCATAGTTCTTTCTGCTGTATAATTAGGCGGGTCAATTGTCAAAAAATCATCTAGTAAATGTAATATATGTTTAATTTTGTAGTTCTTTTCGGCTATGTAACAACTAGCTCTAGAGAGTGTGTCAAAAATTATCGGACTGCTTCTACACCCAAACGATAAACGAACATAGTAATAATAAGATGATTTCCATTTCATACAAAATAACGGCCATTGATCAGCTTTGACAGGGATAATCTTAAATGCATCAGAAATATCATATTTGCATAAAAGGGTTGATTTACCATATAGTGTTATTATTTTGATTGCATCATCAATTTTAATATAAGACATAGAACATTTGTCTCGATCAATCAGACCATTGATGCTTATATCATGATCGTTATGCGGGGCAGACAAGTCCAAAATAAGTCTTTTTTTTTTGAATATTCCCTTCTGCGACTCCTATCGGGCTGACTCTGTAAGTTTTGAAAGGTGGTTCCGAAAACGGAGCATAAACGAAACCTTTTTGTACTTCCTTCTCGATCAGTTCTGTCACGACATTCTCTTGTAACCTAGCACTTAAGTTATTTTTACACTCTTTGGTAGTTATATTGTTAGTTTTAACTAGGGTATCGAAACTGTTTCGCAAACCGGAACATAGGTATTCAACAACAGTTTTGTCGGGATGATCACGTATCTCAAGTTCTAGTTTATCAACATTTATAGGTGTAGTCGGAAATAATGGGTAATCAGCTAGTCATTTTGAAGTGCTCGGCTTTTCAGAGGTAGTTGTACTTGTCGGCATAAACACTTGATTAGTATTTTTGCGGCAGTTCATTGGGGGATGTCGCCGATACGGCATCTAGCTAAAACGTGAGCAAAAGTACAGTTTGCTCTTGTGCATCCCTTACTTCTGTTAAAGTTGTTGCAAATCTCTTTCCCGTCATCGAAAGACCTAGGCCTTCCGTATCTGTCACTTCGCTCATTGCGTGATTTGTCGTCTATAGGTGCGCCTATGTAATATTTGGATGTTTGCAGGGGGCAAAACTGTGTAGTATGATCGACCATATTGCATAATCTACATGTGCTAATATGTGTGCTAGCAGAAATCAGTGATAATAAATCTCGATCGCGTTTACCCCAATCGACTTTAACCTTCTTCGTCCGCAATAAAACTGCAGATTTAGCAGAGAAAGCTTTATGGTAGTCGTAAAATGTGTCACCGAAAAAATTGTGAATGTCTATGATATCATCTTCATAGGCATCAAGTTCGGTGCGCCTATCTTCAAAAGCAGATGTCATTACCCTCTTATATTTTCCGAACGCTCTAATGAATTCTTGATTACTTAACCGCCTATTTAACCTGGTATCGGGTTTCCCTGTTACATTGACTTCAATATCATTAGCAACCACCGAGTGTTTTGTATGGCAATCATAGAATGGAATTAACAGGGTGGCTAAATTTATATCCTTACCCTCTAAAATATCTTTTTGTAGATTTGGCGATATGATGTCCACATTTGTAAAGGAATCTGATCGAACTCCTTGATATGATTGGAGATCTCCTTGCGCTGTTCGCACATGATGAAAAGCATTATCATTAGCGCACCATTTATTAGAGGCATACCACTGATGTAGATTGAATTTTTCTCTGTTTACATCATAAACTTTCTCTGTATGATCTGATGTCTTCAATAACAGATTAACGGTATCTTGGAGACCAGTTAAGCATTGCGTTACTGAGGTTAATGCACCAAGTATTGACGGCATCTGGTTATCATTTCTGCACAATGGAAAAGTTGAGGAGGTGTGTCCTGGGTCTTGAGCACGTGCTTGCTCTATCAAAGATTGGACGTTCATCGTCGCAGAAGGCGTCGTGATTTCGGTTGAATCTCTCACTAAAGAAACATCTTAGTTGCTTGTCATTTCCATATCAATATTATTGTTTCCTGAACTACCACTTTGGGTTTCACATTTTCTAAGTATAATTGATGGAGCACAGTTTTTGATAATCCATTTGGAACATTTATTCCCAACTTTTGCAACTCTATTTTAAGTGTTTGTATATACCAGTTACTGGACCCGGATGATAGTCCAATTTGGTCTGTTTCATACGGATGTTTCCTTTTAGTTTGTCTTTTGGGCCTTCTAGATGTCATGATCAAAAGTAATAGAAGTAATGAATTACTAAGCAGTTATATGATTAAAGCAGTAACACTCTCAGGTATAACGAGCTAAAATCCAATTATATATCCATAGCAAGAACTAAGAAATGTCTGAATTGGCGAAAAACTAGCTATTTCAAAGGAAAAAAATCGAAAAATTAACAGAATAGCAATGGCGACCTCACTTCCTCAACAGACGCTGAAAACTGATATGCCACGTTGTTAAAATTCGGGGTTCTCTTATGTAAGCATGGGGTTCCATGGAAGAGATTAGCCCTCATGAATAAACAACACTTATATGAAATATAACCTCCCATGAAAGTTAAAGTTCACTGTGCAATTATTAATACTGCTATTTGTTAATAAGTCACCAGACAAAAAGTCAGGAATTTTCGGAACATTTTCATTCCTTCACCGATATTATGTTTCCATTTAAATTCCGACTTTGATTATCCGATCTTTTAAATCGCACAATTGACTCAGATACAAAAGTTTTAAATCACATACTTTTGACGCTTGCAAGTGTCGGTCAAATAGCTGGAAACTATTGACTGGTAAAGTAAACTTCTCGACATAAGCCTGGAAAAATAGTAAAACTATCAAGTTGATTTTTATATAAAAAATTATAGCTGAGGTATAATAATTTAGTTTATTATATGACTACTATAAACAGTTCTTTTATCTGATTTGATAAAACGTTATAATCACCTCACGCGACGTAACGCGCGGTAAATATAGCATTCCAACGTGTTGCACCATACGAAACCAAAGAAAACGTCGTGATAAAAGCTTATTTTAAGGGTAAAATCAACATGTAAAATGTGTCATATAATAAAACAATTAATAACCTTCAATTCGGTGGATACCAGGATTTATTAACCCAAGAATAATATATTTACCTCGGCCCAAAGGGGCCTCGGTATATATAATACTTGTATCCACCTCATTAACAATCATTAATTGTATATTATTATATGACTATAAATATTTCGTTTATCTGATTTGTTGAGGTCCCTAGAAACGTTCTTTGAATAAACGTTATATTCACCTCACGCGACATAATGCGCGGTGAATACAAGATTCCATCGTCTTGCACCATACGAATCCGAACAAAACGTCGTGATAAAAGCTTATTTTAACGGTAAAATCAACATATAAAATGTATCATATAATAAAACAATTAATGATTTTAAATTCGGTGGATACCAGGATTTATTAACAAATAAATCCTTGTATCCACCTCATTAAAAGTCATTAATTGTATAATATTGACAGGTCAATATTTTAGTTTATTACCTAATTGTCAAGTTTTACATGTTTTATTAAGTATTATTTATTTTCAACTATTTTAGGAGTTTCGATTTTCTAGTGTTCTATTGCCTGGTGATCTATTGCCTGGCTACCTTTGACGTTTACTGTGATTGGTCAAAACAATATCATGAATATGTATTACTAATGAATACGAAATTTTGTATAGTCCAAACCGGATTACAGCGTATGAAAGTGTCGTAATCTAATACGATTTAACCCTTTGACTTCGACGTTTCATGCATAATCGTTACTTCGTGTGCTGTACGCTAGCTACGTTATGGCACTTTCAGCAGAGTGACGTCATTTATTTCATGACGCCATTTTAACAGCAATGTGACGTTACTTACCGTTTCTTTTTAATTTTAAAGAGGACTCTATTAGTACAATATCTGTATCTAACTTCAAATTGTGCAATCTAATAATAACGTATTTGCGTAACTTATTCTAAAAGAAATAAACATACATTTTTTCCCAAGTGAGTATATGTCCCTCACGCAGTCTGAAAACAAGCGCAGATTAAAAAATTTAAGAATCTTCATGTTTATTATGAAAAGGATACTTTGTGTTATTTGTTAAAATTGCTAAACAATATTTAAAAAATATATAATTAGGTAATAAAACAGTTATTTAATGGGAATGCAGGCAATAGATCAACAATTTTCCCTCGGTATTGGGAAAGACCAAAGTTAACCTCGGGCAATAGAACACTTTGGTCTTTCCCAATACCTCGGGAAAAATATTTTGATCTATTGCCTGCACTCCCATTAAATAACTGTATATTATTATACCTCAGTTATAATTTTTTATATGAAAATCAACTCGATATTTTTACTATTTTTCCAGGCTTATGTCGAGAAGTTTACTTCACCGGTCAATAGTTTCCAGCTACTTGACCGACACTTGCAAGCATAAAAAATGCGTGATTTAAAACTTTTGTATCTGAGTCAATTGTGCGATTTAAAAGATCGGATAATCAAAGTCGGAATTTAAATGGAAAAATAATATCGGTGAAGGAATGAAAATGTTCCGGAAATTCCTGACTTTTTGTCTGGTGACTTATTAACAAATAGCAGCATTAATAATTGCACAGTGAACTTTAACTTTCATCAATAATTGATCATTTTAAGATTTATCGTCTTGATGTTCAAAAATGTTTATTTTATTTGTGGTTAATATTATTGTTATAACCGTACTTGTCTTTTTGACTGCCACATTAATTATTTTACCTTCAGCCATCATTTCACATCTGACGTCTGTTTCGGTATACATGTTTACAATTTGACAAAGCCAGATTTCAAAAACATTTGTTGACATCAAGTTTTAGGTTATAATTAGTTACTTATTGACTTTTCCTCAACAAAATACTATCTCTTAGTATATAAATCATTTATTAATAAATTATTTTTTTTTTGGCACCATTTCATTCATTCGTAGATTCAAGATATGGCGATATTCAATTGATCGTAATGATTTTGATGTCGTATTCCTTATAACTTTTAGAAAAAAATCTAATTTTACACTGTAAAAAGCAATGATACTTAGACAAAAAATGACAATAATAATAATAACAATGATAAAGCATCATAATTCAAAACATTATATATACAGTATATTCATAAAAACTGACGATAATCGCATGTGTCTTCTTTAAAAATACCGCTTTATAACATCCCGGATGTTGACGAAACATTTTTGATCGGAGCTCTTTGACAACGGTGGTCTTATCATTTATAATTGTTACTAATGGAAATGATTTAAATAAATGGCAGGAATAACGAGGTTGTGTTGCCCTAGGAACACATCCTTTGTTAGATTATTTGAATTATCATTGTTCCCGTGTGACGTATCACAAAAAAGTCATTATTAAATGTAATTTCAAATATTCCTTATAATTTAATCTTTACAACAAATTTTAATGATTCCTCGATTTTAATTACGAGTATTTCATGTCACTATTTGAATTTGTTTTCTTCCGGATTTTGTCCGAACTCGTTTTTTTCTTACATTTGTAGATATGCAATAACAAAAACATGTCGTCTGACAGATTTGCATGTATTGAGTATTATATAACAAATAGTTAATGGCACTTCGGGCCAAATGGCAGTTTATGGACCGGTCTGTCACCCACAAAATAGTATATGGACTTCAGCTTCGCTTCGGTCCATATAATATTTTGTGGGTGACATCCCGGTCCATAAACTGCCATATGGCCCTTAATGCCATGAACTATTTGAAAAATAACAAAAAAATACCCGGTCAATGCAACTGCTCAAATATACTGTCCGACAAAAGTTAAGCACCACCTGACTTGTTTCAATAATATCTTTTCTAATAATGAGCTTATTTCAAATCGGTTTGCTGTTTTCGTTACCTGTACATACTTACCTGTGAAACAGGTCATTGACCGATTTTTATTTATGTGTATATGACAAGGTTTGTAAAGTGCCACGTGTACTTTTCAATGTTTGTGTTTGCGAACGAAATCTGATTTTTTTTTGTGTAGAGTTTTAAGTTTCATTTTCTATTGGTTTTGTATGGTGAGGCGAAAATTAACCATACCAGAAAGGTGGCAAGCTGTTGGCATGCAAAACGGTGGTTTTAGCCATAGAAGGGTGGAAGACCACTTCAGGGTTAACCATTCCATCATTGTACGACTGATGCAGCGTTTTCGTCAAACGGGGAATGTTACTGACCGTCAACGTGCAAGTAGACCTCGCAAAGCGACGCCGAGAGAGGACCGGCTCATATCCAGACGGGCGCGGCAACGGCCGTTCGGTACAGCTGGTGCACTTCATGGTAATTTAGCGTTTGGAGGCCACATTAGCATACGCACTGTAATCAGACGCCTCCACCATCAGGGAATGCGAGCGCGACGACCCATAAAACGTCCACAGTTGACATTACGTCATCGCCATGCTCGACTTGACTGGTCACATGATCATTTGGGGTGGACTATTCGCACATGGAGACGGGTCCACTTGTCTGATGAAAGTCGTTTTTTGCTACGCCCTACCGACGGTCGTGCAAGGGTGTGGCGTCAACGAAGCACTTCATTTCAGGACAACCACATTCTGGGCACAACTGCTTTTGGGGGTGGGGGTGTAACTGTCTAGGGTTGTTTTTCCTTTGACTGTAAGTTGGACTTGTACGTTCTTGACCGTAATCTGACAGGCCAAAAATGCCGTGACAATGTGCTCGCTCCACGCGTAGTCCCCCATTTCGACAATCATGCGTTGGCTGACAGACCAATGTTCATGGACGACAACGATAGGCCACATAGAGCCCGAATTGTGCAACTTTTTTTTACAGCAAGAGGCTGTTCAGACAATTCTATGGCCTGCGATGTCGCCAGAAATGAACCCTATAGAGCATGTATGGGACTTTATTGGCCGAAAAATTAACCAACGCAATCCAAAATGTCAAAATATTGACGAATTAAGAACTGCTATCTTACAGGAGTGGCAACAGTTCCCCCAAGAACGGCTTAGGCATTTTGTGCGAAGCATGGCGAGGCGTGTTACAGAACTTCACAATAAACGCGGTGGATATACTCTTTATTGGTTGTTATGCCTTACACATACGCGCAATAGATGCATTTAAAAATTTGTAAAATCTGAAGACTCTGCATTTTAATGCAATGTTAAAAACTTCCATCAAAGACAAACTGGTTTTACGTTTTTCCAGAGCCTGTTTTGAACCCCATTTTTGCCACGTCATAGTCACATCTTTCAGGATGATAAATACTTCGTAGATTTGTAATTTTAGAGCTCTTGGTGTAGTCTTTTAAGAAGTGTAAGAAAAATGGTGATATCTATTTTATTGTTTTAACAGTATTGATGTAAAAAAATATATCGATAACAATATAGGGTGGTACTTATCTTTTGTCGGAGTGTATTAGAACAAGTGCAGTATATAAAAAGAGTAACGGGACGGCAAAGAAGTACTATTAAAGCATCTTATGTTTCAATCTTGCGATTACTCTAATTTTATTTGTATTAGCTTCAGACGATTTGATTGGTGTATTTATATTATATTGTAAAATTCAAGAATGTCGTTTGACAGTAGAAACAACCAAATGGCGACAAGCTTCCAGTATTCGTCTCTACCTGAAATGCAAATAAAACAAAACAAGAATTTCATTGATTGATTGTTTGATTCATTCATTCGTTCGTTCGTTCGTTCGTTCGTTCGTTCGTTCGTTCGTTCGTTCGTTCGTTCGTTCGTTCGTTCGTTCGTGCGTGCGTGCGTGCGTGCGTGCGTGCGTGCGTGCGTGCGTGCGTGCGTGCGTGCGTGCGTGCGAGGGAGGGAGGGAGGGAGGGAGGGAGGGAGTCTTTAACTCCAATTCAGCAATTGTTTATCTATATCATGGTGAAAACAAGTTAATTTTCAATGAGATGGTGTCCGTTTCTAGACCAACACGCTGAGTTGGATTTTTATGGTGCTAGCTCACTGAAACAACAGTCCGCGGGTAGACAGGTCGCTGCACTCTGACACATTTTTCTGATTTCGAGCCAACCAGTCTTTGCTCTTACTCTTTGATGCTTCATGCATAGCGGAGAAACAAAAAATACCAATTTTACATTCTTTGGTTTGACAAGGCCGCGGTTCGAAACCACAATCTATTGCACTGGATGCGAGCATGCTAACCATTACCCTACCGATGCGGTTGGCAATTTATATTTTATTTTATCTTTTTTTTTAATCCGAATATCTTAGTGTCCTTCGATATATTATTTAAAAACAAAAAATAATCCAAAAAAATAAGAGTTACTTGATGATGTTTTTACATAGACATCTTACACGTCTAATAATGGGTGGTAAAGTTTCCGGTTTTGCATGATTCCACATCATGTTTATAGAATTCAGATCTTTTATTTTGAATAATAAAATTTAAATAGGACAATATGATGCTATGGAACAGGCTAGGTACTCGCGGCATATATATAGCGTTATTTAATTTTAAAATGTTGAAAAGATACCTCAGAACTAGAAAACTTTGTGAATATGGCGTACATTTTGCAACTTTTTCCACTTCTGAGACAATTTTCATGCATAAAAATACAACATATGAGCATATAAACAGTGAGAGTTCCTATTTTTGATCAAACACTCTTTGAATAGTGCAATAATTTAACTGCATAGCAAACAAAGAAAACATTACAAGTTCTATCAAAAAAAAATAATCATTCTGTTGAAGGTGACTTTGGCGAATGCCAATTCTGCACAAACCGTATTGTATTTCTTTCTTTTAATGTTATACAAAGCATCCACATGTAAAATATTTTGACTAAGTGCTGTTGTTTTTTTTCACATTTTTTATTTATTTAAGACAAATTTGTGTTTTTTTTTCTTTTTATCAATTTTCAAGCCGAACACACCCTTGGCAAGTTTCATAATGAACCTTAAATACATTATACAAAGGAACCATATACTTTTTATAGCTTTATTTGATGATTTCAAGGTCATTATTAACATTTGTCATTGTTTATGTCCATCATGTTATCCATATCTGAGTAATCTATTAAGTTAACCACAGAAACATATAGGTAAAATCAAACAAAAATAATCGACCGATAACGACATCTTCTGGAATCAAGAAAATAATAATACTATATGATCATAATGCTTACTTTTGCTCGTCGCCTGTATGTCGATCATGCCTAAGTGACTTGTACCGGAAGCGGACGGAACATTTTCGAACGGAGCTCTTTGACGACAGTGAAGACATATGGTTAAAAATATGAAAACAAGATAAATAAATATTAGTCATGGCCTATCACCACTGAAGATACGAGTTCGAATCCCACTCATGGCGAAGCTCTTTGACGACATATTTGATTTTTTGATTTTTGGTGTTTAAAGCCACTAACAACAATATTTCAGCTATATCATGGCGACCAGTTTTAGTGGTGGAGGAAGCCGGAGTACCCGGAGAGAACCACCTACCAAGGGCAAGCAACTGGTACGACAGTGAAGACATATGGTTACAAATATGAAAACAAGATAAATAAATATAAGTCAGAGTCTATCACCACTGAAGATACGAGTTCGAATCCCGCTCATGGCGAAGTGTATTCAATACAATATTATGTGATAAAGTTTGTCAGTGACTTGCGACAGGTCGGTGTTTTTTTCTGGATACTCCGGTTTCCTCCACCAGTAAAACTGACCTCCACGATATAACTGAAATATTGTTGAAAGTGGCGTTAATCACAATAACTCCCTAAATAAAATTAAGAAAAACTATTTTCGATATCTTCGTACCTTGTTCGTTCTACTTGACTTTGTTTTAGATTTTAATATTCAAGAAAATCTGCTATTTTACATATAGCAAAGATGGTGTTTATATGATGCATTCCACCTATTCCCACTTTTTAAAACTTCATTTTAACTGTCACAACATAATTATATTGTTATTTGTAATTGGATATACCTGTAATATGTATTTTTAAAAAGTCGTCAATGCAAATGTTGATATCGTTTACGAGTCGCTGATGTTGTTACTGTGAGGTCATATGATATGATAAAGTAATCATATATCATTAGTATGAAATGACTATTGCTCTTGGTATTAAAGTGTTCTTCCTTATTTTTGCTCTATTAATTATAACACATTATAACCTATACTTTTTAGTGTTTTATAAGTCAGAAGCGACGAGGTTTCAAAAAATCTGTCGAGAAAGGTAACTTCATTTTAACTGTCACAACGTAATTATATTGTTATTTGTAATTGGATATACCTGTATTATGTATTTTTTAAAAGTCGCAATATATATATGTAGACGACACCGATTATATTGCTCTATCCAACAAAGCACATAAGTTTAACAATGTTACGAGTCAGTGGTTTATGATAGATATTACATACTTATCTTAGTATTAAATTGTTCTTCATTATTTTTGCTCTATTAATAACAACACATCATAACCTATCTTGTTTAGTGTTTTATAAGTCAGAAGCGACGAGTGTTTAAAAGATCTTTCGAGAAAGGTAAGCCTTCGATTAAACTTTTATACTCTTTCAAGGAATACATTTTTTTAAATGTTATTTAATATTATGAGCTGTATTGTTTTAAGTAAGCTAATGGTTTATAGGTACTCAAAATAAAAAAAGGGGGCTGTCGTGGTCGTGATCGTATGGTAGTTGGTTTTAGAACTACCTATCATCACTGATGTTGTGAATTTGAATCCCGCTAAGGCGAGGTATGCTCGATACAACATTATGATAAAGTTTGTCAGTGATTTGCGACAGGTCGGTGGTTTTCTCCCGGTACCCCGGTTACCTCCACAAATAAAACTTACCGCCACAATATAAATGATAAACTGTTGAAAGTGGCGTTAAACACCATAACCAAAACCCCTCAAAATGATAATGGTTTCTATTTTTCTCATTTATTCAGTTGAGTACAAACTTGTATTGAATTTATTATTTGTAATTAAATGTAATCAAAATGTAAATGATTTGTGCTATATTGTGTATTTGCATGCTCAATGTATATATATATCTGTATTCCCTTAAGCCATTGTGATTACGTAGGTATAACCACAGGCAATTGGGCCCAGAATTTTGTTTTTAAATTAAAATAAGTTATCTAGAGTGTGTTTAATTTTAGAGCCCCCTTGCATGTTGTATTACTATTTTAGGTCATATTGACATTTTCCAAAAAATGTCTATATACCATCTAACTAACAAGGCTAGCAACTTCTGTTGTGCTAAAAATAGAACAAAATTTACTCACTGGAATCCTCAGGATTTTCAGCCTTAAATCGCCGCCGTAATGTAGAAATGTGCATCGGTCGTCTTCTACCTATCCATTCTTACTTTAGAGCATAAATTATTTCGCAGTTACATCGTTTGTCTTACAAGCATCGAGTTTGTTTTTCGCAAGCGAGTAAACTTTTTTATCAGGATTGAAGCCGTTTCATTTATTCAGGGGAGTTAATTATTCACGCAATCTGAGGAGTTCTGTATTGACTGGAAGCAAGGTAATGTCTAGGTGAGTTACAAAAAAAAAAAATTGGCGCAAAGATATGTATTGATTCCACCACCCCTTCCCCCCCTCATAAAGTGATCATAGGTCGGAAGAGCTGATCATACTGCTTGGAAATGGCAGATGCCGAAGAAATTAATATATCATGGTACTTAATTTGGATGTTCCTTTCCATTATTTAAAATTCAATAAATGGGCAANGGGGGGGGGGTAAAATAGTATTTATGTCCTTAATATGTGGACACCAAAAGTTGTTTTTTTTCAATTGGAAGCTGATTGCTAAAAACAAACGATGTTGGAGTCAATATACTAAAATTTGCAACTTGCTTGTACATATTGTTTTAATCATCTACCTGATCTGTGAAAAGAATCTCCTGACCACAACAATAAACTATCCTGATATAAAAGGCATGAAGACACTGGATCACCTGACCTCCCCAGTTAATACATTATTAGTGCCAAAAATAATATAAATGCGTGTTTGAAAATAAAATTACAGAAACAGACGGGCATACCGATCTTGGTTTGAGTAGTGATACGTGACCTAACACTTCTAGGGCGATCTTGAGCTGATCCAGTTGGATTTTATCTCTGCCAAGGGCGTGGAATTGTGCTCAGGTGAACGTGGAATTGCAGAGTGACTTCAGCTGCTTGAGATTGTCCCGCCTAAAGACGGCCTATGACAATGCTACGTGTAGCAGGGATCTATTCTTGGCATAGCTGCACTTCACTAGTTTCCCGTGGAATAAATTAACAGTTTATTTTTGTTATGAACAATAACAACAATCTGCATTATTGACGTTTTGAAAAATACAATTGGCGAGTTGCCAAATTGCTAGTACATTTGTACACCTTTAATAACTCATTTTTTGAATATTTAATAATTTATTATTCATGCATTGATTATCTTACATATGAATCGGACCTATCATGCGTATCTATGTATATGATATATGTTTTCCAGAGCAATAAATTTGGTGTAGGGTTACTGTTAGGTTTTTAAATCTGATTTTAACTTTAATTAACGTAGATTTAATGCCAGGTTTAATATAAGTAAACCTAAAAATATCCATGACGAATTATATTTAATATTTGTTAAATGTTGTTTAAATAAGAAGAGATTAATTTTGATCATTTCTAATAGAGTATGAATTGGATTTGGCTTTTTCTTCATTCAAATATTTTTTTTAATATGTTAAGAATATATATAGTATAACTAATCGTAGATTTTGAATATCAAAATAAGACCACGAGAGACCGAAGTACGCATAAGGATTTAAACGAGTGGGCGGAACTTGTTCCGTCCATGAGTTTAATCCTTAATGCGTATTCGGTCACGAGTGGTCTTATTTTGATATTCAAAATCTATGATTAGTTATACTGTTTATAATATAGACTTCCAAAATGTCTTTTATATTATTTTATTTAATTTGTATATTTCATTCCACGCGTATGAATTTACGAGCAATGATAGTGTGTAATCAATATGGCCGCACATTCAAGTGTTGTCGCTTCGATGAAAAAAATTGGAAATTTAAATGAAGGACGAGTTTCTGAATTTTATTTGAATATGGGCGGATTTGTAAAGTTGTTGTGGAAAAATTCATTGCAATTGTGACTAATGTCAGTCCGATTTATCTGAGGCACAAGGCACGATGTGTTATTATTGTCCGAGTCGTGTGTATTTCATGTGTAACAAAATTCGAACTAAGGAATGAATCAATGTCCTCAAATGAAACGTTTTGAAATCTACCCGACTGGGCTTTAGTTTGATATACAATTTCATTTGTATTGCCATTGGAATTTGGAACATTTGTTTGGACATCTAGAATATTAAATTCTTGCATTTCCACATTTTCCAAGTCAAAATTATTTTCTTCTAAAAATTTGGAGACTACAGCTGCCGTATATGCGTCAAAATGATCAGACATTTTGTTTTGTTTTTTTTTTAATTTTACGATTGTTCAAAGCAGACGATTTTTCATTGAAAAGGGTTGGTGAAAGGAATTAGGAAACTGACAACCTACAATGCACTTTTAACAATGCCGTTGTTTGTTTATATTTAAATATGTTGTGTTATGCTAGTGAAATGATTCGATTTAGAATAAGCAAGTGTTCGATTTTAATGTATCAATAAAATGATTCAATTAAAATAATTTATAAAAGTACTAAAACTTTTTCATTTGTTTAATTGTTTCAGTTTACAATCATGTGTGTATTCACCGTAACACAACAAGGGACGTAACCACTACACTTAAAGTTGTCTAAAAGTAGTTCTGGCGGGAAAAAACTGATATTTCACATGTGAAATATCGGAATTTATTTCACGGATAAATCTCCATAATTCACACCTATCTATATAATAAATGTTGTTAATCATCCAAATGGTATTTAATACTCAATGTCAGGAGAGGGGATAAGTAAGATCAGTAAGAAAGGGATATTTGTTTTACTATAACTGCTAAGTCGTGAAGTAGATAAAGCTTTTATGTTTGAACCGAAGTGGTCGTGATCGTTTGGTTGTGCAATCGGTGCATATCACCACTAACGTTTTGAGTTCGAAATCCGCTAAGGCGAGGTATACTCGATACAACATTATATAATAAAGTTTGTCAGTGACTTGAGGCAGGTCAGTGGTTTTCTCCATACATTCCTGTTTCCTCCACCAATAAAACTGACCGTAACGAAATAATTGAAATATTGTTGAAAGTGGCGTTAAACACTATAACACCAACCCCTAACACCTTCGTAGTAATAATATCAATTAATATTCAGTGTGATAATGCCATCCGGAAAAAGTATTTGTATTTCGCCCGTATCCAATTTCTCAGTTACTTTTTTAAACAAACTTCCGGTGAGATACCGGTGGTATTTGACTTCAAATTGTTGATCTACGATAAAAAAAAAAAATAAAAAAAAAACATTGGTCACGAGCATTTATTTTTAGCCGAGTAGCGACGAAGTCGAACTCGGCATATAATATGATGAATAGCGTCCGGGCATCGCAATCGTTTCCGCACAATATCTTAAGAATGAAATGTCTGATCTAAATGAAACTTGGTACACACATGCCAGGTGGTGTGAGGAGGAAGCTTATTGATATTGAGGATCGTAGGACAAGGTCAAGGTCACAAGTTCTAAAAATAAAACAAAAATTTGATGCTGTTTTCGTTTCCGCACGATATCTTCAGAACAAAATTTAGGATCTAAATGAAACTTGGTACACATATGCCTGATAGTGAAAGGAAGAAGCCTATTGCTAATGAAGTTTGTAGGACAAAGGTCAAGGTCACATTTTCTAAAACTAGAACAAAAATTTGATACTTTTTTCGCTTCGTATAATATCTTAACGAAATGTTGAATCTAAATAAAACTTGGTACACACATGCCTGATGGTGAGAGAAGAAAGCTTATTGGTATTGAGGTTTGTAGGACAAATGTCAAGGTCACAACTTCCAAATATAGAACAAAAATTAGATACTTGTTTTGTTTCTGCACGATATCTTAAAAACGAAATGTCGGATCTAAATGACACTTGGGACACATATGCCTGATGGTGAGAGGAAGAAGCCTATTGATAATGAGGTTTGTAGGACAAACGACAAGGTCACAACTTCTAAAAATAGAACAACAATTTCATACTTTTTTCGTTTCGCATGATATATTAAAAAAGAAATGTTGGATCTAACTGAAACTTGGTACACACATGCCTGATGGTGAGTGGATGAAGCCTATTGATATTGAGGATCGTAGGAAAAAGTCAAGGTCACAACTTCTAAAAATAGAACAAAAATTAGATATTTTTTGTTTCTGCACAATATCTTAAGAACGAAATGTCGTATCTAAATGAATCTTGGTACACACATGCCTGATGGTGAGAGGAGGGAGCCTATTGATATTGATATTGAGGTTTGTAGTTCAAGGTCACATTGTTCATCCACATGTTCGCAACCTGGCGTTCGCACCTTTGGTACGTTACGGATTTTTATTTTCTAACCATTTGAAAAGAACCAAAATAAAGTAATCATCTTTTGGAAAGCACCAAAAATTAAACTCACCAAAATTGAACATCCACATTCTGACAGAAAACCGCCAAAATATCCCAATTTACGGTACTTAAGCGTCTTTTTAAATTGTTTTTTTTAATTACATCATATCATCAAAGTAAACGTATATACCTATTATAACTTTGTTCATTGTGACAATACAGAGTCCTTTCTTTTTCAGGAATATATAACATTAAGCAAGCGATATTGCTTATTCAGTTTATCCCTCTTGGTTTTCTTGCTTAAAAAAGTTTGAATTGGAGAGTACGGAATTAATGTCATTCCGGAAAGAAACGTTTGAAGATACCAAAGGAGTAAGCATAAGCCACAAATCGAAGAAGGGCAAAACAATTCAATGGCCAAACGAAAAAGGACAAAAAACGAATAACAATACAACGCATAAAAATAGACCTTGAACATTAAAAACTCAGGTGCTCCGGAAGGGTAAGCAATTCCTGCTCCATTACTGTCACACGTCGTGTTAATGTTTAACGAACCCAACGTCATCTGACATGGAAATAGACATTGAGCAATGCAAACCCCATTAAAAACTCAGGTGCTCCGGAAGGGTAATCAGTTCCTGCTCCATTACTGTCACACGTCGTGTTAATGTTTAACGTCTTCTGACATGGAAATCTTTTTGGACACCAGTGGAATAAAATAAATACAAATGTACAAATAAACATAAATTAAACATGAACCCCATACAAAGAAAAGTTCAGTAATGACGAATCACATCGTGTGTGTGGTATGCATAACTATATGAATTCAAATGTACCCCCAATCAGAGTATTTATTATAATTATATATTCTTGTAACATCAATGACCTTTTTTCTTTTGATCTTATTTATGAATAATTCAGCTTAAAAATGTGCTTGTATAAAACTATGGTTTATTATCTGTAATTGGTATTGTACCATACTTAGTTAGCTGCCATTAAGTCTTTGTTGAATCCGAAAAAATGAAAATTGGCCTGGGCATATACCATAGTACAACATGGTCTGAATGTTGCACCATAGCTTTTGGTTCCGTTTCAAATGTCACTCATTTAATGTATGTTGCGAAACTTATATACCACATGTCCTACTCATGAGCATACATAAAGTAACTAATCATTCGAACATTTTTAATTCGTAAGTACCGTAGTATATATAATACTTTTTAACACTATCATCCAGATAAGACAATACCAAAACATTTACTATTGCCATATTGAACACCAATAACTTTATCATGGAAACCTAGAACAACAAGACCTTTAACATACAAAATAACACGCAACACGGAAACTATATACAGGGAACGGTTTGCTACAATGCAATGACTATATTTGTCAATCGATAACGAAAAATATAAATTGGTAGATGTCAATTCTATTCTTATTCAGACTTGATATCGTCTAACTATGTGAAACGGTTTCTGAAAAAAACATATTTTATGACTTATCACCGAGTTTGTAGGAAAACGAAAAACAGCAGGTGTCACATATTGAAACTGCTTACCCTCATCTCCGGTATTTAGTGGTCAATCTTTTTTCTGTTTAATAATTTTGTTTATCGGTGATTGTACTTTTTCATTTGGCCATTGTATTGTCTGTACTTTTTTGATTTACGGATTCTGATTATTCCTTTGCTATCTTCAAACTTTTCTAGATTGAAAGAGCTGATAACTGGTAGTTAATAGTAGAGGTCTATGTATTGTACATTCATAGCTAGTAATCAGTTAACTACTAGCATACATCGACCCTGTTATTGTACTGTCCGTGTTTTTTGCGATAGCATTTGGTCTTTTTTTAATAGAAAGGAATATGTGCAAGTGTTTTAATGTTTGTTTATATATGTGTTTCTGCCGGAAATCCATTTATCATTAAGGGAGGTTCGGGATCCCATTAATCGGTTGAATCCCGCCAAAGTTTTCTTTTCTTTTGTTGATATTGGTGGAATTGTTGACCATCACGGTTTAAACTTTCTTTGTTTTGTTGATATTGGTGGAATTGTTGACCATCACTGTTTAAACTTTCTTTTGTTTTGTTGATATTGGTGGAATTGTTAACCATAACTGTTTAAACTTTCTTTTGTTTTGTTGATATTGGTGGAATTGTTGACCATCACTGTTTAAACTTTCTTTTGTTTTGTTGATATTGGTGGAATTGTTGACCATCACTGTTTGAACTTTCTTTTGTTTTGTTGATATTGGTGGAATTGTTGACCATCACTGTTTAAACTTTCGTATGTTTTGTTGATATTGGTGGAATTGTTGACCATCACTGATTAAACTTTCTTTTGTTTTGTTGATATTGGTGGAATTGTTGACCATCACTGTTTAAACTTTCTTTTGTTTTGTTGATATTGGTGGAATTGTTGACCATCACTGTTTAAGCTTTCTTTTGTTTTGCTGATATTGGTATAATTGTTGACCATCACTGTTTAAGCTTTCTTTTGTTTTGTTGATATTGGTGGAATTGTTGACCATCACTGCGTAAACTTGCATTTCATTATTAAACCGGTGGAGTTGATGATACTAATCCGATGAAACGAACTAATAAACCGCGATAGAGGATTGATAAAAACTATTAATAGCATATTTGTCACCCACTGCACTCAATAATTAGTAGATAACAACGATAAATCAGATCAAATTACAATATGTTATTAATTATGTCGTTTGGTCATTAATTATGTTGTTTGTTAATTATTTATTAAATAAAAAGACTAACCAATAGTGTCTTTAATTTTAAAATATGAAATACAAATGTGTAAAGAAATTTTCTGCATGTTGAATTCAGAATACTATGATATTTTATCATGCAGGATTCCATATGAAGGTCTTTACATAGAGTGGCGGATGACAATATGTCTATTTTTTTTAATCTAGAAAATGTTTTGTTTTCATTTATATTTACAGTGGAATGGATGATTGCAGATCCTCCCATTATATTTGGAAAGACAGCACAATTGTCGTGTGTTACTGTGACACCAAACATCAGTTCAACCACACAAATGCAACTTCATGGCTCGGTGGCAAAAACTTTTTAACCCTGACATTCAATGGTGGTACTACTAATTCCAGCAAATATGAAGAAATACGGATACGGCACAGAAGCAAATTTGAATCCATTCTTCAGATACACAAATTTGATGAAATGGATGTGAATGTGAACTATTCATGTACAATTGGGAAATGTCAGAACAGAAAAAGTTTGTCATTAACACCAGACAAGTTTGAATGTTAGTATAACATAATTTTATGGTCCCGTCAAAAACAGGGGAAATCATGTATGGGTAATCCATAGCGAACACAATACACAATAGGAAGACAAGCAAAAAAATATATATACAATAAAGAAAACTAAAATGATGTGCAGCAGTGACCCAATCAAAAATCTGGGGTATCAGCAATGGGCACATTGGATACGCAATACATAGCACGAAGACAGAAAAACATACACACTACACAGTACGAAGACAAACAAACATACACAATACACAGTGCGAAGACAAGCATACACAATACACAGTACGAAGACAAACAAACATAAACAATATATAGTACGAAGACAAACAAACATACATAATACACAGAACGAGGACAAACATACATACACAATGCACATTACGAAGGCAAACACACATACACAATACACAGTACGAAGAAAAACAAACATGAACAATACACACTACGAAGACAAACAAACATACACAATGCATAGTACGAAGACAAACAAGCATACATAATACACAGTACGAAGACAAACATACATACACAATACACAAAACGAAGACAAACAAGCATGCACAATATACAGTACGAAGACAAACAAAATTACATAATACATAGTACGAAGACAAACAAACATACACAATGCACAGTACGAAGACAAACAAACATACACAATACACAGTACGAAAACAAACAAACATACACAATACATAGTACAAAGACAAACAATCATACACAATTCACAATACGAAGACAAACAAACATACACAATACACAGTACAAAGCCAAACAAACATACGCAATACACAGTACGAAGAAAAACAAACATACACAATACATAGTACGAATACAAACAAACATACACAATACATAGTACGAAGACAAACAAACATAAGCAATACACAGTACGAAGAAAAACAAACATACACAATACATAGTACGAAGACAAACATACATACACAATACACAGTACGAAGACAAACAAACATACACAATACACAGAACGAAGACATACAAACATACACAATACATAGTACGAAGACAAACAAACATAAGCAATACACAGCACGAAGCCAAACAAACATACGCAATACACAGTACAAGGACAAATAAACATACACAATACATAGTACGAAAACAAACAAACATACACAATACACAGTACGAAGACAAACATACACAATACACAGTACGAAGACAAACAAACATAAAAAATATACAGTACGAAGACAAACAAACATACATAATACACAGAACGAGGACAAACATACATACACAATACACAGTACGAAGACAGACAAACATACACAATACACAGTACGAAGACAAACATACAAAATACACGGAACGAAGACATACAAACATACACAATACACAGTACGATGACAAACAAACATACACAATACACAGTACGAAGACAAACATACATACACAATACACAGTACGAAGCCAAACAAACATACGCAATACACAGTACAAGGACAAATAAACATACACAATACATAGTACGAAGACAAACAAACATTAACAATATACAGTACGAAGACAAACAAACATACATAATACACAGAACGAGGACAAACATACATACACAATACACAGTACGAAGACACACAAACATACACAATACACAGTACGAGGCCTAACAAACATACGCAATACATAGTACGAAGACAGACAAACATACACAATACACAGTACGAAGACAAACATACACAATACACGGTACGAAGACATACAAACATACACAATACATAGTACGAAGACAAACACACATTAACAATATACAGTACGAAAACAAACAAACATACATAATACACAGAACGAGGACAAACATACATACACAATACACAGTACGAAGACAAACAAACATACACAATACACAGTACGAAGACAAACAAACATACACAATACAGAGAGCGAAAGCAAACATACATACACAATACACAGTACGAAGACAAACAAACGTACATACACAATTAACAGTACGAAGAAAAATAAACATGCACAGTACACAGTACGAAGATAAACAAATATACACAATACACAGTAGGAAGACAAACAAACATACATAATACACAGAACGAGGACAAACATACATGCACAATGCACATTACGAAGGCAAACACACATACACAATACACAGTACGAAGAAAAACAAACATGCACAATACACAGTACGAAGACAAACAAACATACAGAATACATAGAACGAAGACAAAAAAAACATACACAATACACAGTACGAAAACAAACAACCACACACAATACACAGAACGAAGACATACAAACATACAAAATACACAGTACGAAGACAAACATACATACACAATATACAAAACGAAGACCAACAAACATGCACAATACACAGTACGAAGACAAACAAACATACATAATACATAGAACGAAGACAAAAAAACATACACAATACACAGTACGAAAACAAACAACCACACACAATACACAGTACGAAGACAAACAAACATACACAACACACAGTACGAAGACAAACATACATACACAATACACAGTACGAAGACAAACATACATACACAATACATAGAACGAAGACAATAAAACATACACAATACACAGTACGAAAACAAACAACCACACACAATACACAGTACGAAGACAACCAAACATAAGCAATACACAGTACGAAGAAAAACAAGCATACACAATACACAAAACGACGACAAACAAACATACACAATACACAGTACGAACACAAACAACCATACACAATAGATAGTACGAAGACAAACAAACATACACAATACACAGAACGAAGACATACACAATACATAGTGCGAAGACCAACAAACATAAGCAATACACAGTACGAAAAAAAATAGACATACAAAATACATAGTACGAAGACAAACAAACATACACAATACACAGAACGAAGACAAACATACATACACAATACACAGTACGAAGACAAACAAACATACACAATACACAGTGAGAAAACAAACAATCATACAAAATACACAGAACGAAGACATACAAGCATACACAATACATAGTACGAAGACAAACAAACATAAGCAATACACAGAACGAAGACAAACATACATACACAATACACAGTACGATGACAAACAAACATACACAATACACAGTGAGAAAACAAACAACCATACAAAATACACAGAACGAAGACATACAAACATACACAATTCACAATACGAAGACAAACACACATACACAATACCCAGTACGAAGCCAAACAAACATACACAATACATAGTACGTAGACAGACAAACATACACAATACACAGTACGAAGACAAACAAACATACACAATACACAGTACGAAGACAAACAAACATACACAATACAGAGAGCGAAAGCAAACATACATACACAATACACAGTACGAAGATAAACAAACATACATACACAATATACACTACAAAGAAAAATAAACATGCACAATACACAGTACGAAGATAAACAAACGTACACTATGCACAATACATAGTACGAAGACAAGTAAACATACACAATACACAGTACGAAGATAAACATATACACAATACTTGTTACAAAGACAAGCAAACATACACAATACACAGTACGAAGTGAAACAAATATACATACACAATGCATAGTACATAGTACGAAGACAAACACACATACATACACAAT
>MJUT01044294.1:697439-708142 GCA_002080005.1 Gigantidas platifrons | reverse complement strand
ATACTCATAATGAGCTGTTACACTGGGTTCTTTAACGTGCGAAGAGGGTGGCAATCTCTCAACACGGGACCTCGGTTTTATTTACATCTCATCCGAAGGACGGGTTGGTTGTCAATTTATACATCCCACATAACCGACGGACGCCCCTTCAAGCTGAAGAAGCTCTCTGTCCCATTTCTATACCTCGGGGTTCCCGCGGGGTTGGACCCTTTTAGAGCACACCCTGTATTGACGTCCAGGTTTGGACCACCAAGTATACAACTTGTACTTATATTAGAGTTGCACTGTATGCACCTTATTTACACCCACAATATCGAATAATTAAAAATTTCGGATAAAAGGTAAAAATAATCCAGTATGGTTGTATCCAATATTCTATATACAGATATTTTGAAAAATTTTAGTTATACAAGTGTTGTGGACAATACTGGTATAAATTTATCCATAATTTGCATAAGATCAATTGTATCAAATTTTGTTCAAATGAACCACAGATTAACAGCTATATCATGGTACTTTATAAAGCAACTTTTAAGTAAAAATGTTGGTGCATTTCTCCACCTACTTTTTGGAAATAGCCTGCTACTTCAAAACTTATTGAAAGCCCTGAAAATGCATTAGCTTTGAGAAGTGCATACAATTTATATGGTTAAATATATTAAGTGAAATTTAGCTTAAGAATATTGAAAGCATTAATATTATCTTTTTTATATTTTCAGAACTGAGTGAAAATGGGAGACTCTCCAAATGTCGCACCATCTCCTGATACTGATGGGTCAGGCAAAAAATCTAGTGAGTAACCAGTTTTGATACTACTTAAGTCTTAACACCATTCATCATCAATTACCATTAAAAAAAACATCAAAACCAAGTACATGTATTTGAATTAAAGATTAACATTTTTTATCTTATTTTATTTTTAAAGTAATTTGAAGAAGATCATTAGAACTTTAAGAACGCTAATTTGCAGAGTATGCTCCCATCCTAGGAGGTTTTCAATATCCATTACTAACCAATAAGGCAACATAACTGATTATAAGATTAAGCTCACTATATTCTTGTTTATTCATAATTATAAAAAAAAATCTGTTCTGCAAAAGTGGCTAATGGTCTCAAAATCCTGGTTGAATCCCTGGATATGTGAGCAAAGTTTAATACACAAGGCTTGCAGCAAATAAACAATAATAAAATCAATATACCATCATTTGACTAAACCTTACTTATTCTATTTTTTCCCATAAATATGATAAAGGTCATCAATAAATTTTCTTTATAAAAAATATTTATAAATTTATACAAATGTACACGTCAGCACATAAAAAAAATCTAGAGGTCAGCACACGGTCTTCAACGATGGACAAGCATACACACGGACACCATATGTGCACTTTTCAAAAATTCAGTGCCCTTTTCATGAAAATTTTGCTTGTCCTTTTTGAAAGCTAGATAAAACACTAACATAAGATGACCGTGCTACTAAAAGTCTATATTTAAAACCATATAAACTTATTATAAAGTTGTGATTGTATTTATTTCAGGATTAGAAGGTTCTAGACAATCAGGCAGAGTTACTTTCCCTAATTCAGCCAAGTCTGGCTCAAACAAATCAGTTTTATCAGGTATGAGATCTATATTATAATCATATACACTGTACAATGCAAATCAGTCATATTTTGGTCAACTATCTGAGATATTGTTAAAATGTTTTTTTTTTTTTTTAAATCAGGTTTGTTGTTTTCATACTTGATTAGTGAGTAGACAATTGAACCAAAAATCACATCAGTAATTCGAAAAGTTAAAATTAACAAAAAAAGACATTTTTTAGATAGAAAATTGTTTTTATTTTTTTATCTTTGGGATTTGAATAGGTAGGTTAATTGTAAACACCTTTGCAATTTTGTTTTTTTTAAGTAAGGCTTGATNAGCAGATCAGTAGGTTAAAAACTAGTCATGCTTTGGATAATATTTCTGTAAACAGATAAAGTTTGAAAATTTCCGCAATATTTCTAGTTTTCTTGAAATAATTGAGATTTTAAATATGGAGACTGTGATGTGACTGACATGAATTTTTTAACGGTTTTGTAAATATTTAGCAATTTCAGAATATTTTTGAATGGTTTTATAAATATTCAGTAATTTCAGAATATTTATTCTTAACATATTACTAAACTTCAGTTAAAATAGTTTAGATGTGCATTCATTTTTTATCACTTCAGCTTCATTGTATTTTTTAATTGCGTTTGTTTTATCAATATAAAAATAATTCAATTATGGTTAAATTATTAATTTTCATATTGCCATTTTTTTTAAATATTGACCAGTAGTTAACGATAACTAAATGTTTATTACAAGTTATTTGGTTAAAGAATTCATTTGGTTATTTATTTTCTGTAGATGATTTGGTTCCACAAGGTAACCCATTTAAAATGCCTGCAGAAGTTGACATATTTGTACTTAGAGATAAAGAAAGACAAAGAAAGAAACAGGTTAGTTCTTTTCAACAAGTATATAGATAAAGATATTTGATCAGAGATTCAGAGAGTCAAACCATAGATATACATTTAAGTGAGAGAAAAAAAGCAAAGAAACATTTTCCTTTCGCAAAAACTATTGCCTAGCGTGAAATTTGCTGTAGCTGGCATACAAAATGAATGTAATGTTACAATACTTTACTGTAGGTTTGTCATTCTATCAAATAAGAAAAAAATGAATCTTTCTAAGAATAACCAATAATTTTAATTAAATTTTTCTCTTTTCTGATATTTCCTATTACTGTATAAAATTATAAGAAAATCCTTGTTTTCATGCAAAAGTAATACATCCAGCAAATATTCACCCCAAGGAGAGAGTAATTTAACATTTTCCTATCACTATTTAGTTTCAATTTAATAGCAATTTTGTTTTGAATTTATACCTTCAACTTGCTGTTATTTTTGAGACAATGATGAGTGAGTATTATATATATATACTCCAGTTCTTACTAATTAACTTATTTAAACAAACGAATCCGATAGATGAGTTTGTTTAAATAAGTTTGTGAGTAAGACATGTGGTACATATGATATGTTTTGTAACAGAAATAGATTATTGACATTTGGTACTGATAATAGACCATAACTGTGAACCATAAAATGAGGGGCTTGTACAAGTAGACTTTCCACCATTACCCTCATATCTACATAAAAAATGGAGGGTTGAGCATCTTGAGAAAAGAGATAGAGGTTGTGCTATGGTACAGCATTCATACCTGCAGGTTGTACCATGATATAAGCCCTCTTATTTGCTTTATTAAACAAATTTATGTTACAAAAATAAATACCCAATGAAATTTGAAAAATACCAAGGAACACTAAATACTGGTACTGTAGATTTGACATAATATTATGTTGTGTTAAAAATTGCAAACATCACAAATATTTATTATAATGATTAGACTACTGGTAGAATGAAGTTAATATAGATATATAATTTGTCCATATGCTTTTAGGAAAGACTGAAACAGAGAGAATTAAAGGTACATGAGAAAACAACCTATGCTTCCAAAGTCAATTTCCGTACAGCCTCTATGATACGGCCAGCTGATTCTGATGATGATGGTGAGGCTGAGGACTCAGACAAAGCTGTCGCTGTAAAAGATGACCCCCAGTTTACAATAGCTGTAACTAGAGGTGAATCATTTGATAATAATTAAATTTCACTCTTTTCCAAGATAATATTTCATCATTTTTATAATAAAAAAACAACATTCTTGGTTTGGAACTCTCAAGTTTCCACAACCATTCTCAATGGATATTTTCAAATGGTTAAAGAATATTTAACAAAGATAGTAGAAGACCTGAAACATTTATCCAATACTACGAAGATCATGGGACTATTTCCAACTGACTTTAATGTATTTTGTGAAATGGAACGGAGCAAAATTTCCTGTATAGTTCCAATGTGATACAAGATAAATCAGGAACTTCAAATTTACCAGTGTTTGGGTTAAAATTAGTTTCACGATTCCAGCTGAAAGTGCAATGAGCAGGATCTGGTGTTGTAAATATATTGAAATCTGTATTGATAAACCTGAGCAGAAATAATTGATTAGCAAAATATATGGCAGAGCAAATTTTAATCTACAGATTGTAACAGAATATAAATCCATTTACTAAATACAGAATGGGATGCATTTACTTCTGTTTCTTGTTTAAAGTGGACATGACAGTCTTGCTGAGAACATGTATCATGTATCATTTAACCACCCATATTTTAACTCAACACAGGCCTGCAGATTTTAATAACAATTTGAAAACTTTCTTTTTTTCAGATCGACATGTAGAAAAAGAATCATTAGCAGAATATATACAGAAAAAAAGAGAAATGTTTTTAGTACAGGTACATGTATTTAATGGAAGGCTACTTCTATGCAAAACACTTTGTAGAGCAAAGTTGATCACTGAAACCCATAAATTTTGAAGAATCAAATTAAATGATGGAAATTTTTTAAAGTAATACAATGTATTTATTAAGATTTTATTTTTATCTACCAAATCAATTGGAAGTTGTTAATAATATCATAGGTAACTGATAGAGTATCACAGAACATATTTTATAGTCCTCTTTCTTGATTAAACCAGTACCCTTCAACCAATTCTTTGTGCATGTGGTATTTCAAGATAATACTAACTTATCGTCTTTTATTTGTTTGCATTGCTTCAGCAATGCATGTATTATTATTAATATAATTGAACCATGTAAAGTAAACAATAGATTATTTTCTTAATTTTGTTTTGTGTTTTTTTTCAGTATTCATTAGGTGTTAAAAGGGATGAAATAAGGAAATTAGAAGAAATAGCACAAGCTGAGGAGAAAAAGTTAGAACAAGCAGAATTATACCTAGAAGAGGATGCCAGTATGTTTGATGAATTCTTAAAAGAAAATGATACTGGTTCAGTGGAGGCTGTAAGAGAGTAAGTTATTGTCAGTTACGGGAAGCAGAAAATAGGAATCTTTCAGCTTTGTTTAAATGCAACAAATATTTGAGTGAACATTATATCACAAGTATATAACAGGTCTTGGCAGTCATGTGGATCAAAGTATTATATTTTTTATATGAATAATTGTAAATAGATTATATTTTTTGATTGTCACATTTAGGTTGAAGACTGATGCTATTTTTAAATGTCATTTGGTTCAATTTGTCATCAAGTAAGATTAGTAAAGGGAAATAAACCACAAATGGTTTTCACAAGTATTTCTGTTACATTTTTGCAATCTACATTTCAATAAAAATAACTTTGATAGACAAAATCTTAGCCTTGAAACATTGAATTATTAATTATTTCTTAGAATCCTGATTATAATATTACATGAATAGCTATGTATATGCAGTTAACCTTCATTCCGTCGAAACCGAAGGGACTGAAGATTTAACTTAGAAATAGCTGAGTATTTGAAATGTCTCAGATAAATTGAGCTTAAAGCTACTATGAATGGACTATATGTTTACTACATGCTATATTCAAGAAAAAATCTTATCTGAGTTTGATTAAACAAGATTTCACCGTATGTGCGAAAGGAAAGATCTCAAAATACAGTAAGATCAAGTTTATATTTAATACAGTTGAAGCATAGACAGCAAAGAGTTATCAAAGGTATCATATAGATGAAATGATCAAGATTTTTTTATGACCATTAATAATGTTCTTCTCAATATAATGAGTTAGGTAGTTGGATTACCTAACAACTCATACAAGTCTATCACCAATATGGCATGGGTTCGAGCCTGGCTTTGTAAATTACAAAAAGGGTGCAGTCGATTCGCAGCCGCAAGTGATGAAGTTTACCAGTTGCTTGACCATGGTCGGTGGTTCTCTCTTGGTAATCCGGCTTCTTCCACCACCAAAATTGGTTTGCCATCATATAGCTGTAATATATTGCTGAAAGTGCCATTAAACACAATAAATCAATCTTTATTTTAAGAAATACAGTGGATTATCTCCCCTTTTTGCCAGTTTTTTTCTAATGTATCTTATTGAGGTGGAACTTGCAAGTGAATCAAGAATATTGCTATATAATTGTTTTACCTTGAAACCTTAGAAAGTAGATAACTGCAGTCTATGATAAATATTCTAACAGCAAAAACATAAATATATTTTAAATTCATTTATCTTAATTGTTTAGATATGAAGGTCAAATGAGAGAAAAACAGGAGAAAGTCACCATGGTTAAATCCTATGGTTCTGAAATAAGTTTTATACGTTCTCAAATCTCTAACTATGAAGATAACCTTAGAGAGCTTAAGTTATATGAAAAGTTTCTTCAGAAAGTTACTCCAAAGGTTTGATTTTTATTAGACTTGTATGAGGTCATGGGTCATGATTTACTCTTCATGAACAAGCAACAGTGATAAATTAAATTGATCATTCTTATAAAGATATAGGTGCATACAGTATATAAAAATCAAAAACTTGTTAAAATGATATATTCAATGCAAGCTAATGATTGCAAATGAGTATTTTTGTTCTTTTCTGGAATCAAGTGGCATTTTACAATGTTGCCTAAAGAGAGGAAAAAATAAATAGCATTATTAGTTTCTTTTTTCCCCAGCAAATTCATAAATTTTTCATTTCATTAGTTTTTGCTAAGATGTATGATGCATATTTGGAAAAGTCCAAATTGTTTACTGTTTGCATCAAAGTTCATGAAGAGAATACAAGTCATATGCACATATGTGAAGGTCAAATCATTTGGTGTATAGAGAATGTTGCATACTTTTCTCTGATATCATTTACTGATATAAAAAAGCATATATACTTGATTTTATTTACTGGTATTCAATATTTGCACAACAAACATGTTTTGTATTATTTAGATATACATGTACATGTATTATGAAAAGAAAGTTTTGAGTGAGTGAGTGATTGTTGTTTAAAGCCAACTCAGCAATTTTTCGAAAGTTTAAACAGTGATGGTTAAATATGCATATAGTCGTATTTCACAACCTGTTTATATTTTTATTTGTTTATTTATTTAGAGCAGAAAATGAAACCAAAGCTAAACTGGAAAAAGTTCAGGAAATCAAGAGAGTAAATGCAGACATAATGACAATAAAATCTGAAATCTCTAAGTTTGAAGACATTTTAAAAGAATATCAGATGTACAGAAAATTTTTGGATAATCTCACGCCACAGGTTTGTGTGATGGTTGCACTTCAATGCTTGTTTTGAGTTATTTTCAGTCATTAATACAAAGGTGATTATCTTATGATTTTCAAAATTCCAATTCTGCAGTTTGTCATTTCTGTATTCTTTGTTCCATGTTAAAACAGAAAAGTATGTCAGATAAAAAGGCTACATGCATTTAATATGAAGCAAGAATATTGATGTGATACACATTTGATAATGGCTGTAGGAAACTTACATAGATGTCTCTTTATTGTTGTTTTGTATGTCAATTCATTACCAGTATGAGATAAAATTTATAATAAGGAGTATTCTTGATTGCATGAGCATTTTGACATTATTGTTATAACTCAAAATCAACATATTTTGTTCAATGGTAAATGGATATTTATATATATATTTGAGCACTTTGCACATCTTATTATTAGATATCCTTCCACTGGAGGCATAGTAACAGTTACATTTGTACCTCAATCTATATGTCTACAGGTTCATCCCTGTACTCAATTCACTTATGTCAAGTAATTCACTATTTGATTGTATTCATAATCGATTTGGTGCAAGTTAATTCTTATAAACATGGATTATCAAAGTTATTGTCTTTTTTTTATGACAAAGTCAAAGTGAAGCACTTAAACACTTCTATTTATTTGGTGAAATACAGAAAAGGAGGCATCAAGTTTTGGTTGTCAGACAATATCTCAAATTTTAATTATCCAATTGACTTGAAATTTTAAAACTAGCTTTAGAGATTTAAAATACATGTCAAATTTGATATATGGGATACTGGTCGTTTGTTGTTTCCAAGTTATGATCCTTAATTATGCTCTAAATTATATATTTTATTGGTCATAGAGTATTAACGTAAATTTTAGTTATCTGATTGAGTTGAAATTTTACAGGTAGCTGAAAACTGATGAAATAATGATCAAGGCTGATTTATTGTTTCCTCATTATGTCTCTTAATTGTGTGAAAATTTCTTAGCATTGACTTGGATTTACCTAAGATTTTAAAACTAGACAGATTACAGGTCAAGCTTACAAAGAAACAAAAACTAGACAGATTACAGGTCAAACTTACAAAGAAACATTATTAAAAGAAAATTGATTAAAAACAATTTCAGGAAGGCAGGGAGGATGTGGTTTGGGCCGAGTTTGTGGGAGCTGACTTTTAATATGCATTTTTATCTTGAATGTCTTTTCTCATTAATTTTGCAAGAAAAGCATAAAGGGAGGAAGAAAGCAAAATTGGAGGGATTTGAAATATAATATTTCATCACATTTTTCTTTTCTTTGTTTTTCATACATTTTGGATTAGAATCTTAGTGTCATTAGTCAAGGGGGGAGGGAGCTCAAGTCAACATGAGATGGCATTTCTCCAATTTTTCAGCAATAGAGACTCAGCGTGTGCATCCTTGACAACATCTTTGTTTTTGTGTCACTTTCATTGCGGTGTTAACATAAAGAGAAAACTATTGGTCATTGTTTGTGTCCCTTGTTGAACTACGTATTGTTTATCTACTACTCTTACCACAGTGAATCAAACCTTTCCATGTTCCTTCTCATCACCTAATCATATGCACACCTCATATTTCAATTTATTGTTTAGGTTGGCACATAATCCATCAAGTTTATATGGGCATTATTTGAAGGTCTATCACAAAATTTGAATACATTAGTTAAATTATATCTTATAACATCTTTTTAGAATGTCAATAAAATATGATTTTTTATCATATATATAGTTTTCCCTCAATAATTTCTTGTAGGAGGTACAAGATGAACAAATAAAGAAGAGAGATAAAAGGAGGGATGAAAAGAGAAGGGAGACAGAACAAGCAAAAAGTAATAAAAAGGGCAGTATAGATGCAGGAGATAAATCTGCCGATTTATTAAAGGGAAGAAAAAGGACTGGAGGAGGAAGATTGCAAGCACAAAAGTCTGGTTCAGGTACAAAAAAGTAAGTTCTATTTAGTCAATTAAGTTTTATGCTTCCTTCTCTTACAACACACACATTTACAAGTGCAAGGTTTATATAATATGATCTTGGTTCTGTCAAATTTTGTAATATTAATAAAAACATCTGACTAATTTGTGAATTTACAGTTATTAAAAATTATTAAATATTTTAGCTTCCGACTGATAAACATTTTTCAGCACACTTGTCAGACAGTTGAGTAGCTATTATTATGTTTTAAACGCTCCAATTTTCCATCATTAAACAATGCTCCCTTCATACATTTTACAAGCTGCTTGACATCATGTTAGAATGAAAACATCAGTTGTCAATGTGGGCAGAAAGTGCATGTTTGTTTACAAACATTTTATAGCTTTTGTTCAGAGGAAAATCGTCACGAACTGAAATGAAATCATCATTGTAGTTGCAGGTTCTGAATAAATGCAAGGGAGGCTAAAAAATGTGGATGAAAATGGTGAACTGCTTAGTTATACAATATTCATAAGTCATAGGTAAAAACCCCTGGTGTGTTCTGCAGAAGTTGAGGCAATTTACAGGTCTATAGTATCAAACTATGTATTTTTGATATTTTGGGAGATGACAATTTTTGCTGAAGTATATATTACAAGTATGATATCACTGTATAGTTATCAGTGGGGAAAATGTATTAAACTTTTAAACTGATTATTGTAGATCAGAGGCAGCAGCTGCTCCTGCAGAAGAAGAGGAATCTGATGATGATGTAAGTATCTATCTGGGATAATTTAAGATTGAAGGTGTATGCTAGCCTAAGGTGATGAGATAGTTTATGATTTAAGGGGTATGCTAGCCTAAGGTGATGAGATAGTTATGATTTAAGGGGTATGCTAGCCTAAGGTGATGAGATAGTTATGATTTAAGGTGTATGCTAGCCTAAGGTAATGGGAACACAAATAAGATGATTATGTAAAGTGTTTATTTACATGTATGAGACATGTTTTCCCTCAAATGGTATGTATGCTAGCCCAAGTAAATTAGAAAAATATATCTGCATCACTCTTTGAACAGGAATTTAAGGGAGCAATTGATGATTTTGTTTTTTAAATGTTTTAATAAATGATGTTTTTATCAGAAATAATTGGTAAAAAATGAATGCATACTCATATTTCAGACCAGTAAATTTACGATATAGCACACAGACAAATGACTATTCTACTAGAGATTATATTCATCATTAATTACAGGTTTTAATACCTTGTATCGTTTAAATGACACACAATCATGTTCACAATTTTTCTTTTCAGGAATTAGAACTTTTCTTTTCTAGTCCCCAACAGCTATTAGATATTTTTGCAGAATTAGAGGAACAAAATTTATCTTTAATACAAAATAGTCAAGAAACAGAGGAAAACTTAGAAGAAATGAAACAAAATATTAAAATTACAAAAGCCAAAATGTAAGTATAATACAGGTGACAAGAACTTTTTTTATATAAAAAGTACACAAGAAGTATGTATGAAAGACAGTAAGAACTGTGAGAGAAAGTAATATCCTGACAGATATCCATAGCATTAGTAAGAACTGTGAGAGAAAGTAATATC
>MJUT01044294.1:630088-650069 GCA_002080005.1 Gigantidas platifrons | reverse complement strand
AATTTGTACTATATGTAAAACTGGTGATGTAGAAGATGAAAGTCATTTCTTGTTTAAATGTGAAAAATATTCCAATTACAGGAAAAGTTTTCAATGTAATATTTTGAGTATACTACAAAAAAATAATTTATCTGAGAGTCAAATGCTCAAATTTTGTATGAATAGTAATTCATTAAAAGTATTAAGAGTAACTTGCTATTACATTAATAATTGTCTAACTCTTAGAAATGAGCTTATTCAGTATTCATAATAGTGTCATATTATTATTGTGTCTTCTATTCATAAACATGAACTGTAACTTCACTTTGGGCCTTTGCCAATTATTGTAATTGTGTTTGTGCCAATAAAATATTTGTATTTGTATTTGTAATCTTCCCAGACTTATGTAATCTTCCCAGACTTATGTAATCTTCCCAGTCTTATGTAATCTTTCCAGACTTATGTAATCTTTGCTGATTTTGGCTTTCTTACTTATCCTTTTGCTTTCTTGCTCCCAAAGATTTTTAGATTATTGTGCTTTGAACTATTGTTTGACCTTGATCGTACCTGACGAAGTTTTTTCAAGATACGTGTCGTGTGAATGTTTTATTGGTGATATTTAATGACAACTGTGTAACCAATGTACCAATTGAGATAAATGTTCTAATTTGCACCTTATTATCTTGTTATTCGCCACGTGGATGTACAGTTACTAATTATAATTATTGTTATATACAATATCAATTTCACTTTACCATAGAGCAATGGCCTTTAACAATCAGACACAAATATTAGAGTGGCCTTTAACCTCAATTGTATTCTATTGAACTCTCGATTTATAGTGGGTCTGTATTTCCTGTTTATAATTTAGGTATTTCCCCAACCAATGGAAGACCTTATTGTATTTCTTCCGATTATTATTTTTTCGCGACATTTTTCAAATATCGGTACTTAGCGATATATCATAAAGGTATTACATATCAACTGTCGATCACTTATAGGGTATTCAAAGCTTACAGCAGGATAGCGAATGCTTTTTCTTTACAGAGTTATCTCCCCGAACACCGTAACTTTATATCATGTTTTGACATTCGGAAAGAAATGACGAGGTTAAGTAGTCGATAACTCTGTGCATACTTTCGATCGTGTCCGTTAAGAGACAATACAGAAAAGAAACTAAGTCGTAGGTGCATGGGGTCTTCACCCATGATAATCATGTCATTATACATAGAAAATGATGTCAAGGTCATGAGTGATCATGGCCCTTGACCTAGCACATTATTATTTTAATTTCTCTGAAGACTTAATAGATAGAGTAAAGGTAAAATCATAACAATTGTACACTATCTAGCATTAACAGTAGGTTTTCAGCAATGCATATCAAATTAAATGATGCCCGAGCGGGTATATTTTTGGGAAAAGAAAAGTGGATAAAGGTCACCAGTAACCATATATCTTTGGAAACAGGAGAACATATATACAATGGAACAAGTTTCAAACTGGCAAGGACATTTTTATGAAACAGGAAATGCAAAATGTCCCTAGCATCCATACATTTAGGAATCAGGTGGTCCAGTACTATCAATTTCAATGTCATGTTTCTGAACAATTGATCTTTTAAAATGTGTTTGATGTGGTAAATATAAATAGCATGAAGGTTTAGTCGATTTATGTTTCGATGCCTTTGTATCTTGATTGTCCTACGGTTTTCTCTAACGTCTATAGTCAAAACTTTGAATAATTCATCACTTGATTGACGTCGTCTCGGCTTGATTCAAATCATCGTTCTTGACGATACATTTTATGTATAAAAAAACAACAGATAAATATATTTCTAAGCTACCCAATGAAACCGGGGTTATTTAGTATATAATTATCATCAAAAGCCATTCATAGATTATAATTCAATTCACAAATGAATGGATTTGTTATTTCATTCCAATAACAAATTGATTTTTAAGAGATGATAGCCTTTGTTTTGTACTAGACTAACACTGGATTGTTATGGTGATAGATCACAGTTTCCTAGTAGGTATGTTCGAGCGCCGATCGGGTCAAACCAAAGACTATAAAATTGGTATTTGTTGATTCTCCGCTAGGTGCGTGGCATTTAGCAGAAAGACTGGTTGGCTCGGAATCAGGATAATGTGTCCGAGTGGAGCGACATGTCTATCCACGGACCGTTGTTTCAGTGAGCTAGCACTATAATTAACTTGTTCTCGTCATAATATAGTTGATAAATTGCTGAGTTGACGTTAAACAACAATCATTCCTAGTAGGTATGTAGTTCTACTACCAGACATTACCCAAACTTCCAGCACAAATACTGCTTGCTTAATACAGAAGCACTAATTACAATTTTCTTAATCTTTTATTTTACCAGAACGGATATCGACTGCACGATATCCTGCATTCGAAACTAGAACACTAACTGCTACATGACAGAGTCAGTACCAACAGTTAGACAGATGGTATATATAAAATTGAATATCACGAAAGTAGTATATGGGGACAGCTCAGTTATTATTTGCGGTGGTGCTGTGCGGTGGTGCTACCGGAAGTCACGTCAGTCACCCGGAAGTATGTTCTGTGCATGAGCAACCGGAAGTTGCGCAATATCCGCCGTAGTAGGCCCCCGGAAGTGACGTCAGAAGAGGCCCTAACAGAAGGTCATCCTAAGGGTGTGCGCATGCGCAACCGGAAGTTGCGTAACTGTTTCCCGCGTGTTTTTTTTTCTTGCTGTAGTACAAATACCATGGATGTTTCCCGCGTTTTTTCTTACTCTAGTAGTAGTACCATGGATACCGAAGGTCACCCAAAGGGTGTGCGCAACCGGAAGTTGGCTACAGGAAGTGAGGGTTTCCCGCGTAGTAGTACAAGGTGTGCTCTCTACGACGTCCGCGTCTATCCGTGGTTACTCAGGTTATCTACCCCTTTCCGGCCATTTTCATATAATATATATATAGTGTATATGTGTTGTGTAGTACTCCAAGTATTTCTACTTTACATTAATATAGTAGTACAGGGGGTGTTCTCTACGACGTCCGCGTCTAGCCCTGGTTATCTACCCCTTTCCCGCCATTTTCATTTCACTGGTTCACATTTTATTTTCATTTCACTGGTTATTTACCCCTTCCCCACCATTTTATTTTCATATAATATATATGTTCTGTAGTACTCCAAGTATTTCTACTTTACTAAGAGTACATTTGAAAATCTCCATCTGCAAAAGAATGTTTTTTTTTATATTTTTATACTTTTAATGTTTAGAAAAGCTGAAAATTTCCAGATTTTGTCTTTTTTCGTGTTTTGGGTGGAATTTCAACGCTAGGACTGCTGCTGCTGCTCTGGGATAAACGTGTATTGCTGCTGCTGCTGCTGCTGCTCTGGATACTGGACTATGTCATCTCATTGGTTCAATTTCCAGTGATGTGATTGGTTGGACACGTTCAATCCGTTTTTGTCAATCCAAAAGACCACTCTGCATTTACTTTTCTTCTGTATTTGTCATATCTTTTCACTATTCAACTTGGGTTTCTTCCATATTTTCCAAATCATTTCACTATTCAACTTATCTTTCTTTCATATTTTCCCTATCTTTTCACTATTCAACTTACATTCCTTCTGTATTTTCCATATCATTTCACTATTCAACTTACTTTTCTTCCATATTTTCCATATCTTTTCATTATTCAACTTGACTTTCTTCCGTATTTTTCATATTTTTTCACTATTCATCTTGCCTTTCTTCCATATTGTCCATATATTTTCACTATTCAACTTGAGTTTCTTCCATATTTTCCAAATAATTTCACTATTCGACTTATCTTTCTTTCATATTTTCCATATCTTTTCACTTTCAACTTAATTTTCTTCTGTATTTTCCAAATCTTTTCACTATTCAACTTGGGTTTCTTCCATATTTTCCATATCTTTTCACTGTCAACTTACTTTTCTTCTGTATTTTCCAAATCTTTTCACTATTCAACTTGGGTTTCTTCCATATTGTCCATACCTTTTCACTATTCAGCTTACATTTCTTCCATATTTTCCATATCTTTTCATTATTCAACTTATCTTTTGGAAAAGTTTGGGGTTTTTTTTTCCTGTAAATTCAAAATTCATGAATATTTTTTTCAATTTATTTTTCAATTTTTTATCTTGTAACTTTAAATTATTATTTCATTTATCAATGGAAAAGTTCTTTTTTTTTCATCTCATCATTTTTTATTGATGAATGATAAAAAATCAATATTTGAACAATTAACTTTTTTTTGACAAAAAACATAAGTAACACGGAAACTGAATAGATTTTCTCCATTTTAATTTTATGTTGTTCAGTGTTGTTTTTAATTCACACAGAGAATTTGGAACTATAATATATTTATTGATATTATTTTTAAAATTATTTTTAAATTACATTATTTTTTTTACAGGAGAAATCTTTTTTTTTTTACTTGTCATAATAGATCTGACCCTAGTCTGTGATAATCTGTCAGTGCTGTGGTATATATATATATATATACCACTTCCTGCAGTCAACTTCCGGTTGCACACACCCTTTGGGTGACCTTCGGTATACATGGTACTACTACTAGAGTAAGAAAAACGCGGGAAACATCCATGGTATTTGTACTACAGTAAGAAAAAAAACACGCGGGAAACAGTTGCGCAACTTCCGGTTGCGCATGCGCACGCCCTTAGGGTGACCTTCTGTTAGGGCCTCTTCCGGGCACGTGACTGACGTCACTTCCGGGGGCCTACTACGGCGGATATTGCGCAACTTCCGGTTGCGCATGCGCAGAACATACTTCCGGGTGACTGACGTCACTTCCGGTTCCGAGCCGCTTCCGGTCACGTGACTGATGTCACTTCCGGTCACGTGACTTCCGGTAGCACCACCGCAAATAATAACTGAGCTGTCCCCATATACTACTCACGAACTACAATACACAGTTTTCCTAACTCAACATAAGTAAATGCCCACAACGATTGATTGATGGATTGATTGGTTCAATATGTAGAGAACATTATATCAGCCATATTCATGACAGGAACAAATCAGAGTAACACGACAGGTGCCACATCGGAAGCAGGAACAGATTACCCTTCTGGAGCACGTGAGATCATCAACGGGTTTTTGTTGGGTTTGTGTTACTCGACCTTTTTTCCTGGGTAATGTTTTGTCGGTCATTGTTTATCCTTTTGTCCTTTTTTCATTGTATTGTCTGGCCTCCTTTGATTTTCGTCAACAGGGAGTAAACTGGTAGATATCCACGTTTTCATTGGCATAGCTCAACGATTAAAACATGTGAAAGTGGTACCAGAAGAAACTTTATTATTTATTTGACCCATTTAATAGTACTCAAAATCACAAAATTCCAGGATAAAACATATTTATACTACTGTTTGTAAATTTAGAATTGAAGATGTCCGTTGAATAATTGATAATAAACGGAATGTATAAAGCACTTGTATAATGAAAAAATGTTTTAGTGAAAATTCCCTCCTGTAAAAAAAAAGTGATTATAGTGTTAATATTGTATTGATCGATATTAATTGCGACATGCTTTGATGAAAAATGGTTCAAAATAATAGCACGGTCAACGAACTTCGGCGAGTTCAGATAAGATGAGGAGTTCGTTCTCTTGATATTGATGACAATCACTGTTTAAACTATCATTTCTTTATTCGATTGTTTGTTACCAGATTGTGCACAATAGACGTTTGTCTACAGTTCATTATCTCTTGCTTTCCGTTTGACTAGGTGTTATATTTACATTCTATTCTATGTTTGATGAAATAAAACCTATGACGGATATAATTAGTCAGCTTCACATGTAGATGCATACGAAACTCATCTCTCTAAAAGGTTTAGAATCATGTCTCCTTTGACCCCATTACCAGACACCTACCCTATGCAGGAGAGTTTCACATATCAGTTCGTTGTACTCGTATGTTTTAGTATTCACGATATAGATGAACAATTGTCCACAGCATAGTGTTTTGCAGATCATTGTGTTTCTCTTTTCTCTTGCGCATTGCATTGTCTGTCTTATTTAGATTTACGGATTAGGATTATCCCTTTCGTGTCTTCAAACTTCTCTAAATATGTTACAACATTTCAACTTGTAAACCTATCAAACGGCTTTGCTCAATGTTGTTTAAGAGATAAAATGATATGATTGGTACAGTTTCAAAGATACCATTTTTGCTATTTAAGATTGTTATTAATTTGTCCTTCAATTATCATATTTTTTTCAATACTTAAGAGTTGAAATTTAAATTAAATGATATTAAAAAATAAACGATAGGGAAAACGGAAGGGACAATCAAAATAGGACAATCCAGAGAAACTGGCAACAAAAAGTGGCTCGAGCAATATTTATAGATTATTATATGGCATTTTTCATATTACATGTCATATCAACCCGAGACCTCCATATTAGCCCGAGGGCTAATATGGGTCGAGGGTTGATATGGCATGTAATATGAAAAATGCCATATCATAACCTATTTATCATATACAGACTGTGGACAAAAGTATTCGTACGATTCCAATATTCCCTATATATTTCATGTCCGATTTTGATAATTTATGTATCAATGAAAATAAAACATAATTTAATGTATTTTTACTCTATAATTTCAAAATAATTTTCTATGATAAAAACATTTTGAGGATATACACAAGTTAAATACAACTGAATTCATTCATTTTTATTTTATTTTTTTCGAAACAAAATGCAATGATAGTTTTTGCTGACAGATTATTTAAGTCAATGCGTCTTTCTTTATATTTGTGAGAGCTGATCGTGATGCAAGGTCATATTATATCTACGTTTTATATGTACTTAGAGTCATAATCCTTATACAGTTACACTTTTAATACAACACAATATGATTCAATCTTTGGTTAATAAAGGAGTGTCATCATTCGTTGCATAACGAGCATTTTCCAGGTTTTCTTCGTAATCCATTTTGACAGTAACAGACGACGGAAGTAAACAACGATACATTAATAACGAAAACTGATCGGACCGCAAAACGCGAAATTTGGAAGGAAAACATATCTTTTCCAAAATGAAAGACAAAATAATTGTGAAAATCTAAATAAAATGTACTCGATTTGATGCAAAATTTGCGGCCGCCATTTTGAAAAGTCCATATCTCACCCCCCATGTAATACGGCACACATTATTACACCCCCCATGTAATACGGATCAGGTTATTACACCCCCTGGAGATATGACTTGTTGCATTTCGAATTTATGACATATGCAAAATTAAACATATCTTGAGCAAGTATATGATAAATTGTTTTATTGGAAATCAATTGATTCAATTGAGCTGAGATATGTCTTTTCAATTTAAAAAATAAATACAAAATAATGACAGCTATCAAATATATTCAGAAAAGTTAATTTAGAATATATATGATATTTATTTTATTTCCTCAACAGGGTGTCTTTCTGATGATATATGTGAAAATACCAACTCAGTTCTGTACTGTAGCAGTGGATGTTGTGGTTCATATAGAGACTATCATTGTTGTTCACACACTGGATTGATTATTGGGATAGTAGTATGTGTTGCCGTTATTACTGCCGTTGTGGTTATATATTGTTATCTAAGGCACCGGAACCGGAAGCGAACACACGCACAGACACTTATTTGTGTACCAAATGCACGCAGTATAGCCATAGTGAATTCAATGGAAAGACCAAGAGGTAATTTAGTGAACAAGTCTTATGTGAATATATTTGTATTATTAGAAGCAATCTTTTTTAATTAATACGTTATATAGTCAAATATGTTTCCCAATAGATAAGGATTTTAAACTTGAGATCCATGGAGGATTAATTCATCAATTTATGTCTATTTCACGTATATAGTCATTAGAAAAACTATGTCATCGATGATTTGTAAAATGACTCTTTGATCTTTAAACACAATAATATTCATTCTAATGCAATTAATATAGGTCTACAATACAGTTATTTCATTGGCTAATGTTTTCCATCAAATCCACAATTGACATGTCGCAACTAAGTGTTCTTTCTCAAATTATTATTATTTAGAATGTAACTGTTTTAACCTGTAAATTTATTCAAATAACATAAACTTTGACATACATGTATGCCACAACAGAAAATAATGTATCATGTACCAAACATGAGGCCTACTTGATTAGATACCTACGTTTTTATTGGTATTAGATGCATATTCTCGTGAACATTAACACTAGCTTAAAATGTAATTTGTTCATTATTTGCAGGTCCGGTAGCAATTGCAGGACCAGCCATGCCAGGCTACCCACCGCCTTACGACTACACTTTAAATCAACCACCATTACAACCAAAGGGTCCACCTCCAACTTATGATTCAGTTTATAGGACTGCGGCAGGCATTGGTGGAGGGTCCAGTAATAACGTATATCCTCCTCCAGTTAGCTAGTGTATTTTGTTAACAATATATTGAATCATTCCACAATTTCTGTGATATAACTGTTTTTTAAAAGCCTTATCTATATCGATATTTAGGGATCTACACTTTACTTTTAAAGTCATATTGATTTAGGTACATTTCAAATAATGACTACTGCAAAAGATTTTTGCAAAATAATAATTTAAAATGGTTGTAGATGGTTGGATAGTTATTAGAGTTATCTTGTGGGCCTCATTTGGTAGTGAGAACCGGGTACACGGAAAAGTCAACGAGACCTGTAACATGTGACTGGAGAGTTCAACGAGACCTGTAACATGTGACTGGAGAGTTCAACGAGACCTGTAACATGTGACTAGTCAACTTTATCACAGATGACTGTTTCGAGTACGAACAACATTCTCAATATTTAGTGGTGATCGAATATGTAAATGAAAATCCAAATATCATACAACCACGTTTTTACTCTGTTTAAACAAATACAATGTACATTGTACACATGACTGAATAGTATTTATGCATAACCTGAATTATTAGTGAAATAACAGTCATAAAGTAGAACAAATGTACTTTAAAATACATTATATATCGTTTGCTTTATTTAGATAGAATAAAATCAAAATCAATACTGAACAGATCAGTGACAGTTTAAGAGGAAATCGAATCATTTCCAGAATAAATACTACCTTTTAGATTATATTAAAACTCGTTACATTATACTCAATAGACAGTGAGACAATAGTAACAGGTCTACAATAGTTGGAATTCTATAAAACTTCCAATAAGATTTAGAAGATTAATCAATATTGCTTTTTGTGTTTTTTATACAATAAATATGTATTATTTGCTATACCATATACGAAACCACATAAACTTTATATATTTTTAAACCTAATGTAAAATGGTTACCCATAATCCAGCCACGATTATGGCCATATGCTTTTTGCCATCACTTTGCGTCCGTCGTCTGTGAACTTTTCACAATTGAATCTTATTCTCTGAAACAGCTTGGCCAAATGAATCGAAACTTGGTAGGAAGCATTTACGGAAGGTGCTCTATAAGATTTCCACATTTCATCCCGATTGGACAAATAAACAAATGAAATCTCTGAAACTATATGGCACAATGAATTGTTACTTTGTAGAAATGATGTATAGGAGATCCTGTACACAATTTCATATTTCGAGCCGATCGTACAACTAATAAAGTTCCATAGGCAGTTTTTGTTTGTGATCCACCAATTTAAAAAGTCTTCTCTAAAACCATTTGACCAAATTAATTGAAATTTGATAGCAAGCCCCTATGGAAGGTTCTATATAAAGTTTCCTCAAACAAAATGAAAGGTGAGCGACACAGGCTCAGTCCACCGAGCCTCTTGTTATATTCGCATAGGGTAAATCAAATATATAAATATGAATTAATACTGGTTATCATATTAAGGATAAAACAAATTTAATAAAAGTTTAATTGATTTTCCGGAATTGAAACCGTTACGGTTTCTGATATTATCATCTCTGATATATGACGTCATTTTCGGGAAGCTTCCCTAGCTGTAGTCCTATAACATATGATTTCACATTCCATGTTCACATTTTACGTTTTCATTGGGATTTTTTCATTTTTTATTTCATGTGGAATGCGAAGTCATATCCCGTTTGCATTCTCTAGAGAATGATCCCGTTTGCCCATTTTGCTTTAGCAAATTCCGCCCGGTTTCCAGTGCGGGTGAAATCAGATATTTCCACAGATTTACATACCCATAAATAACGATTTTTCAATAAAATATATATTTTAAAAACTAAAAAATAACTTACTTCAATCGAAACAATCCTAAAATCACACTAAATCCAAGTTTATTTCAGCGAGATGGGCAGTGTAAACTGACCGCCATATTTTTGAAAGTTTACTTTCCAAATTACGGAACGAGTCCGGTGAATGAGGATTGTCTCGCTTGCCGACTGTAGACGTATATTTGGGCAAAAAGATGTTTTTATTGGATTTATTATTAAAAATTCTAATTTTATTATTTTCCACCTTCAAATGCTTACTATAAACAATACTTCATAACTTTACGCCATAATTGTACAATAGCGACTTAAAAGTTCGTTTCGTCAAAAGTTTTGTAACTTACAAAAATTACCATGTGACATTTCGGGAAAGTACTGTTGTGGTTTAAAAAGGCACTTATTGTCAAAATATTCAGAATACTTGGATATATTGATCAGAAAACACAATAAAATTACTGTAAGTATCATATTTGTTACGATCATTACATGTAATTAAGCTCCTGTATTTTTTTGCATTTGCTACGGATTTTGAGGACTTTGTGATAGGACCTCGTGGTGGCAGCAAATAAAAAACAAATAGAAAATATCGCCACCCGAGGTACTATGTGATAGGACTACCCTAGCTGTAGATCGGCAAGCTATCTCAAATAGAAGTGACTATTAATATAGTAATTGTTCTTATAATGTTCAAAAAATTATTGCCATACCAGTACATTTTAAATTTGAAGATTTGTTTTATATATTGTATTGTATATATACAATACAATATATAAAACAAATCTATGTTTTTTGTTTTTGTTTTTGTTTTTTTCGTTCTAATAAATTTATGTTGCAGCTAGGCGGGGCGGGTTCTGGCAAGATGAGAGGGGGTCATGACCCTATATAATTCTACGTTAGACCATATTTCGGAATATTTTCCTGTGGTACCACGGGAAGGTTATATTTAAATTTGGCTTTCTCTTGCTCACCAGAGCGGCCGGTCCACAACTGTTACCAGTTGGGATTTTATTTTATCCTCTGCACAACCGGGGAAGTTATTACTTTAAATATGGCCTAGAGCGTTAGTGGGGGGTCGGGCTCCTCGTTTACTTCGTAATGCACGGGTGAACTTCTGTTACTGTTGTTACCAACGGGACACCTACCAGCCAATTACCAAAATACCGGCGGTGTGTAGCCATCTTGCCAGACCTCGTTTTTCCGCTAATTCAGCAGCCATTTTAGCCAAAGTTATGTTTCTATATTTATATGCCTATGCAAAGTATGCATTGAACAAGTTGAATCTTTTATTAAATGCATGTTCTTTTAGGTTTTATAGAAATAAAATATCATCAGTACATAGAGATTTCACAGGATTATATTTCCATTTACATTAATTTTTATATTATTCAAAGGGATATGTGTGTGTTTGTTTGTAGTTATATATCTTGTTATTTCTTTTTATGTTCATAATTCATACTGTGTGTTCAACGAATTTCTTTGTAATTAAATAAGAAAGAAAGAAACATTTGTGTGATATGCCAACCCTAAATATGGAGTTAACAATACAAAAGAGTCAAATCTTAGATTTGAAAACAAGCAATAGAGGAAACTGTATAAAAAAACCTCACAAAAATGAAGCAAACAAATAAGCGGTAAACATGAACTCTCACACACGAGGTATGTATGTTGTTTTGAAAGTATTAGCAATTCCTGATCTATTCATGACATCTGTGATTTTTTATAACTAATAGGTATACAGTCCTGGTAATTGAAACAAGTAGTATGATAGTTTATAAAATGGCAATAGCAGACCCCTTTCATTCGTAGAAGTGAAGGATAAAAGGGCTTACAATTGGGAAATTTACTGGAAAGAATTAAACGAGATTTAAGTATTCTAATTCAGAACTCAACGAATCCAAATAAAAGTTGAAGATGCCAAAGAGGTAATCAGAAGCCATAATTCAAAGGACAAACAATACATTTACCAAAATAAAAAGGATAAAAAGATAGACAATGATCAACAAAATACTACACATAAAACTAAAGATTGAGCAACATGACCCTCCTTAAAAAACGAGGGGAGGGAGTCGCGAGCCCTGGAAGGGGTAGGCATGTGCATCCATTGTTTAAATACATTTTTATTTATATTTTCATTTTCTAATTTGTATTTTATTCCAACTAAATTTCGAAATGAACTTCATGGAACAAGCCAGCTGGTGTAAATATTTGTCATAAAATATATTATAAAAATGTGTGGGTGTTTTTATTTAATGACAGATTATATATTTCTTCTGTATACAAAACAAACAAGTAAGCAACTGCGTTTTTTGTACACAACTAACCTATAACCTTTATTTAAAACTACATACATATTGATATACACAATGTATTATGAAACTATTACTACATATTTGATTTAGTCTACTAAGTAACGTGTAATTAGACTGTTAACGACGTGACATGCTGTTAGTTTTCCTTCGTTTTGGTGCCGGTCCTTCTGGTCGTCCAATAGACGTTGGTGAAAATACACGTGTTTCGATTTCCTGTACCGAATGATAGTTATCCATAAATGGCTTTACTTTATACCAAACCTTAAAAAATGGAGAACATTAGATTAAACAACAGGGATAGAAATACTTCAGAGTTAAAATTTATAAAATATCTTCAGCAATTATTTAAAATATCGATACTCTTGTCTGGCATATTGCTCAAGTACTGAGAATTGCACATTTCAGAAATAGCAGAGTAGGTCTCGTGGATTGGTTTATTTTCAGATTTAAATGCAAGCAAACTTGCATATACCGTATCTCCGGGGGTGGGGGCAGAAGAAGAGTACAGGGTAACCAGCAGCAGTAATTGACAGACCAAGACAATAAAGTGACCAAACGGAATACATACAAACAATAGAACATTACACGGAAAACTAGATTAAGCAAGACAACATCGACTAAAAACCGGAAATTGCTCCGGAAGCATAAGCAGTCCCTACTCCACTAATGACACCCGTCGTGTTGCTCTCGTTAAACCCCAATTGAAAAGTCATTAAAGTTGACAGAAGGGTGGGATTATGACTACGAGAAAAGTATCATAACCACGGTCCGTTGGACTATGTCTTTAAGATGTGAGCCATTAACGAGACCAGAGATACTATCCAATCAGGAGCAACCTTACTTATTTTCTGCTGCATGTACTTTTAGCTGTGTTAGAAATTTTGCTATATTGTTTTGTTTAATATTTGTGTTTGTACTGTTTGTTCCAAGTTTACGATCAGGCCTCTAATTTTAAGATTTGTGAATTATGTCTCTGTTGCTGAACAAAATATCTTACTTTCTCTTCTTGCAAAAGCTTAGTTGCAGACTCTATATCTGGAGCCATATATCGATCTTTATTCCATGGTCTACAAATACGATTTGCAATTAATTAATATTTTTAAGCACAAAATAGCGTTACGTTTTCTTTATGAAGAGTTACTTGTAAAATAATAACTTTAACTTTATATTGTACTGGCATTAACAAGGTTTTTGTCAATTTCATGGGTGCTTCTATTTCTCCGTTTCGTTTTCAGTTAAATCCCGAATTGATATCTTTTATTTGTAGTTTCAGTAGATGGTGTTGCTTAAGTGAAAAAATATTTCTTTTCTCGTAATCTTTAAACTAGAATATCTTTTTCATACATTTGTCTATTTATCCTATACTTAGTACCTCCTTATTGTGTAATGTGTTATTAATTTCAAAGGACATACCCAACTTTACTTCTGACTAGTTTATGGACCTCCTCTAGTGGTGGTGTTGTTTTCAGGGGTCGCAAGAACTCCATGGCTTGACAAGCAGCTAGTAATTCTATTGCAATAACTAAAATAACAATGTAAGACCATATATGTGTTCTAGTAAAACAGGTGGCAAAATGAGTTGTCATAATTGAGTTATTTCACATACGACGAATACAGAGAACCAGAGTCTGAATGTTCGAATGGATATTCGAGTAAAGGGACGATATGCAAGGTAAAACAAAAGAATGATCGAACATGATACCCTTTTACAAACCCACGATGTGATAACAGGTGATCAGGAAAGGGTGTGAAAAAAACAAAAGCGTGCATTAACTATGCAATATTTTGGATACTAGTATATCAAGGTGGTTTGGTAATGAAGAATAATAAGAGTAGCTCCTTAATTTTATTATTGCTAGAGTTTCTGATAGGTTGTCATTCATGTGTGGTTATATTTACATCCTACATCCTTAAGAAGAGTTTGAAGATGCGAAATGGGTAATCAGAATCCGTATATTGAAGGAGAACAGACAGCACAATGGCCAAAAGAAAAAGTACAAAAGGACAAACAATGATCTTTAAAACTAAAATCGAATAACACGAACCCCGCTAAAAACCGCGGGTGAACTCATGTGTTCCGAAAGGATAAGCAGTTCTTGCTCCTCTAGTGGCACCCGTTGTGTTGGTTGTTCTTAGCTGTAGCGAAAACAAGTATTTTCAAACCAACCCAATGGTCAATTAATCATCTTACACTCTTACCCTGTTCAACATGTTCTACTACGCGTAAGCATTTCCTGGCAGAAAATCCACCCATAGATACATGATCCTCTGTCCCTGCACTGGTTGTTAGAGAATCTACAGAGGCTGGATGGCACAGCACTTTGTTTTCACTAACTAGATATAATAATACTTATACTCATTAATGATTGCAGATTTATTCTAATTAAAACATTAAATGTGTTGTGACAAATATGTTCAATCCACCAGTACTTGTAACGTCAAACAAATACGTTCAATCCACCATTACTTCTAACATCAAACAAATACGTTCAATCCACCAGTACTTATAACGTCAAACAAATACGTTCAATCCACCAGTACTTGTAACGTCAAACACATTTCAACGATAATTGAAAATTGTTTAGTTATTAATTTGATCTAATACTGTACCACAGAACTCACACTGTCTTCAATATTGAAGTGTGTAAATATCAATTGTGCATGTCGAGATATAATCTAAACCCTTGGTAAGAGGTTTATCGCCAAGTGAGCAGTTTTGCAGCTATATCATGTCGAGAGCAGGTTATATTTCTATGAGTCGATGATGATGTCCGCATTAAACTAGACCAATACGTTGAAACAGTCGGCCAGTAAACATGTCACTTCAGTTGAACACATTATCATGAATCCGAGCCAACCAGTCTTTGCTCTTACCCTTCAATACTGCCTGCTTAGTCGAATAGCAGAAATACATATAGTCTTTGATTCGAACTTACGCTCGACCAGGTCCGAGCCGAGCACGTTAAGTTACACCGTCGATGCAGTTTAAACAGTTGGAGCATACTGAATCATCCTATTATCATACATTTAGAAGACTTGTCTACTGCATTCCCAATCTTTTAGATTTCTAAGTCTATAACTTTCATGTTTTGTCTTAATAATATGTTTGTTTATTCACCTAAAGCTGCGGCGGTGCAGTGTGCAATCATAAATCCAGAGTTTAGACCACCATCTGGAGTCAGGAATGCTGGAAGTTCGCTATATGCTAAAATTAAGTATGTGTCAAAATCAGTTATTAAATCAATGAACATGAATGTGATTGATGACTTAATAATTTGATACTTTGCAAGATATGAGGTATCCAATAACTGGAAATTATTGAATTTACTTTTGTTCAACGGAAACATTCAGATTAATAATTTAGGGATAAACCAGAAATGTTATCCGCTGCAATTAAAACTAAAGTGAAACCCTTGAAAACCCAAGATATAATCTGAATAAATCTAAATTGTTGTTATTGTATTTAAAATTGTTCACAACAAATGGGAAGAAGGTTTAGCTACCAATAGAAACAAGACAAGTAAATGACACACTCCACGGAAAACAACAATAACTTCTTCCTTACCTGGATTTACAAGTCTTTCAATTCTACGTTCACTCATATTTGCTAATTCGTGTACACCAATGGCTAAATAGTCTAAAGCCTGAGAAAAAATCAGTAATCGTTTGAGAAATATATATATATTAATATATTTTTACATGTTCTATTGAAAACCATGTACAATTATATTTCATCTGAAGTTAGGTTACCTACAAACATTCCATGTAGACTGTGTGCTAGGATAGTGATAGGTGTGTGTGTGTATGATCAAAGTTGGTCTAGTCGTTGTAGTATCTATGTTAAATATTGAAGTTTTGGTTTGGTTTAAAACTTTGGAGTTTCTTATATCCTTGTCTCTAAAACTGTATAAATGTCACCTTTTCCTATTTCCTAATAGACACTTACAATCTTCTCTTATGGCAATCACAAGTCCGTCCTTAAAGCTTTTGTTATCAAAGCTGAAGATGAGGTCGTAAATGTACGGTTATTGTACTGGATACCCAGGGGCGGATCCAGGGGGAGCACCCGGCGCGCGCCCCCTCTAAAATTGTACAAAATATGATTTTTTTGCGTAAAATCGTGATTTTTCACAAGAAATACCCCAAATATTTTCGTGCCTCCCTCCGCTCGGCGCGTATTTTTTTTAAGTCCCCCCCCCCCCCCTGACGACTTGAAATCCTGAATCCGCCCTTGATACCAACATTCCATGTGTGTTATTACAGGGAACGTTGTATTTCATGTTTATTAAGGTGCTTTTCAAATTTAAAGAATCAGTTTAAAAAATACGCATCACTATATTAAATATCTCGTTTATATTATGTTCATCAAACTTACTCACCAAGATGTGTAATCGGGTGTGGATTCTAAAGACAAATCTTAAGTTCTTGTTATTTATCTTTGTTACCTTTAAGATGAAATTCTGCAATAATACGCTAAACTACCATACCACAGTCTAAATCAAAACAAATGATAAATAGGATGCTTTGCCATTGAACAAATAACATAACAGTTATGCAAACATGATGCGTGCAAATTAATAGTATAATAAAGCACGCATAATAGCAAAATAGCAAGCAATCTAAAGCACACATATAACACAGACCATGTAAGCATATACAACAGTAAAATAAATTAAATCAAGCACAGTAATGAAAGCTTATGATGTAAGCAAATGTAGCTGGTGTTATGAGCTAAAAGCATACTATACCGCTAAAATTAAGTCAGTATAACATGCAACTGATAATAAAAGATCAGATTCGTATGAAGAATAATACTTAGAGACTCATTAGCAGAAAGGAAAATTGTATTTTAAGATTCATGATAAATGTAAACTTTCAATAGAACATTTTCAGCCTTTTATATAATTACTCCAGTATTCACTGTTCATGGAATATCTATATCCCATTTGATATCTTATTTCAAGAATACTTAAAATTGTGGATTATTCTAGTAGGGAAAATTGTTTAATAAATGTGTCAGAAACGTAATATTCCCCTACATGAACTTGTTGACACATATACACAATTTCCATTTATCTGTTGATTGTATTGCCTATTGCCAATGTGATTGTATTGCCTATTGCCAATGTAATTGTATTGCCTATTGCCAATGTGATTGTATTGCCTATTGCCAATGTGATTGTATTGCCTATTGCCAATGTGATTGTATTGCCTATTGCCAATGTAATAAAACCGTAGATATCTAATTTAGTGCGCACAACGCGTTAAAGGAATAACCTTCGAACTTGAAAATCTCTGTTTTCTTGATTATTCATAACTGGTTCCAAATATTGGGAGATTATACCTCTTCGGGGGCATATTATCTCACTTCATGTTTATGTAAGCCTTCTGTCTTGCCAAGTTATTGTTTCTTTTGTGTTTATTTACCTTGTATATCTCTTGGTATTACTTCCAGATCATCCCTTTGTTCAAAAATATCTTCTTACTTTGAAATTTTGCAAGTGTTTTTTCTTATATGGCTTTCAAATATTTTATTTTAAAGCATTGAGCGTACCTGAAGAAGGTTATTACAGAAACGTGTCGTAGCATTACATTTGAAATCTAGGGGGTTTTTTTTCCACTATTCTTAATAAAAAAACAAAATTTTAGATTACTTTTGCTGGATATTCCCCATGGAAATTTCCTCCTGAAATAATTTCCATTCTATCTGCAAATACCATCTATTATTAGTCAGGAAACAATATAGCATTAAATAAGTACTTATACTGTTAACTAAATAAAATAAGAAATTGTGTCATATTGTTAAATTTTTAAGCTATTATTCTATAAAATCATAATTCTATTCGAAATTGCACACTTAAATTGAATATTAATTTAAAAAAGCTATAGAAACAACCAGAATAGTAAATATATCGTTATATATAGATAAAACAGATGAAAAGTGACTATATCATTATATATTGTTATATCATCATATATCATTAGAAGTAAAACAGATGACAAGGATACAGGGTTATCTGTAGCACTATTTATTTCCGTGGTCAATATTCCTCTAACGAAGTCAATAGTATCACAAACTATACCATGAACCTAAATACATAATAATTAATGGTTATGATAATTCGAATACAATGCAAAAATAAATAAAACAAAAGTATTCCAAAGTTTGTAAAAATCTAACATTGAAGCAAATATTTATATAAAATATATTGACAAATTAGCAATAAATTACTTGCAATATCATCTGATACTTATTTGATAACTTTCTGATTGAATACAGAGCGGAAGACACCTTCGTGAATATGTAAACTATAGAATAATGAATAATATTATATTGATTGATATTAAAAAGTTAGATCTCTTTTAAAAGTTCGACCAGTCAACAGACCGGGGATATATCACACTAACACTGATGTTCAAAGAAGAATAGTTAAGTGCTGTCTTTATAGAAATGCATCTTACAAATAAATAAAATACAAAATCTAAATCATCACCTGTGGACAGCACCTTAAGGTGTAAGCATCCTGAACTCTGTCACAAAATCTATGACTTTCTGCAAAGTCAAGAAAAACGAAATCAAAAATAAATTACATTGTGATAAATAAAAAAAAATGGAACCTGTTGGAAATATTAGACTATTAGTGCACAAATCACTTACTACATCATACGTTATATTTCTGATACCTGTATCTGATCCAATACAGAGCATAAGACAATCTTATTTATATATGCAATACAGAATAAAACCAGTTACTCACTGGCAACATCATCAGTCAGTTTTCTAATAAATGGTTCTGGTTAATTACAGAGCAAGATACAGCATCATGAATATATACACTAAAGAATGAATACTCAAATAACGGACCTATGATTTTATTAATGTTTTTCATCCCAAAGTAACAGTAATATTTATCTTTACTTTCTACGAATTCGTTGTAAATAACACAATAATTTATTCAGGAGTCACACGAGTTTAGCATGAAGTAATAAGTAAGTATAATATGTTGTTAATACCTGCTATTTCTGAAGGATGTGTTTCTGAATGTAACAAAGATCTCAATCGTCTGGCTACCTTTGACTGGCCCTTATGTGGACGTACACTGTGAATATCTAGACAAAATATTCAAAATATTGTTTCAATTTAAAAAAAATAAATTATGAATGATTTGCTAGTTTATATGTACACACAATTATTTAGCATTGATTTGACAGAAAACTGTAGAAGGAAATTGAAGATCGTGTCCTACAACTCTAACTACACAGTCTATACAACTCTAACTACACAGTCTATACAGCTCTAACTACACAGTCTATACAACTCTAACTACACAGTCTATACAACTCTGACTACACAGTCTATACAACTCTAACTACACAGTCTATACAACTCTAACTACACAGTCTATACAACTCTAACTACATAGTCTATACAACTCTAACTACACAGTCTATACAACTCT
>MJUT01044294.1:612484-629140 GCA_002080005.1 Gigantidas platifrons | reverse complement strand
CTATACAACTGTCATTTTAATTGTGTCCTACAACTCTCTTTGACTACACAGTCTATACAACTGTCATTTTAATTGTGTCCTACAACTCTCTTTGACTACACAGCCTATACAACTGTCATTTTAATTGTGTCCTACAACTCTCTTTGACTACACAGCCTATACAACTGTCATTTAAAACATCATTAAGTGAAAAACTAATATATAATAGTAAACATTGATTGATTGATTGATTGATTGATTGATTGACGTCCAGCGAACAATTTTTCAGCTATATTCAGGACGAGAACATGTTTACAATAAATTAATATGTAAGTTGAAAACGGGAGACGGATAGGCCAATGGGAAAAAAAATTAAACGCCACGGGACTCGAAACAAGGAAAGACACATGTATTCATAAATAATGATTGCTTCTTCTTTTACAATACTTACTACTGTCGAATGCTCTAGTCGTTCCTTTAAGGACATCAAGTGTAAAGGCCGCCACTACATCAGCCTGTCTCGCTATAGATTCAGCTCGTTCTACGGCTTAAAGATAAATAATCATCAGTATAGTGCTCTATAATATATGGGTAAATACTAAATCCAATTTTGAAGTGTATATTGGTGAAACATTTACATAGAGGAAGAGTTTGAAGATACCAAAGGGAGGTAATCAGAATCCGTAGATGGAAGAAGGACTGACAACACAATGGCCAAAAGAAAAAGGACAAAAGTACAAACAACGATCTACAAAGCACTACACAGAAAGCTAAAGATCGAGCAACACGAACCACACTAAAAACTAGGGGTGAAATCAGGTGCTCCGGAAGGGTCAGCAGTTCATGCTCCACATGTGGCACAATCTTTACCTGATATGAAACGAAATATTGTAACTGTCATTGTGGATTATTAGTCTTATCAGACTAATGCATATCTTTTAAACTGCAAATGTACTTTTATCCCATAGAGGGTCTCGGGGAGAGAAATATGACAGAGTTGTGTGAGACGAATCAAATACACACCTCACCCTTATGACGGGACGAAAACGAGTATGCCACTCCTCTTCATGCAAGAGATAACTTGCAGTAAACCCGTTGCAAGTTATATTTTCGTGACCCTATTCTTTATATCTTCTGTTCCCCCTGGCAATCAAAACTTTCGCCAATTGCCCCATTCCATGCCCCATTCCATGCCCCATTGTTATCTATATAATGTATTGCTTACAAACTTTCTTCTCATCGCGAATATACTTGACAAACGATTCGGTTAACGTAAACCAATAATCGATTATTGTCTTGAATGGTTTTGTTTGTAGGAGGGTTCATGTCTTATTTAGGTTATTTGTGCTTGCTTGCTCATAGTGGTGTCCAATACGTCTTGACTAAATAAGTAACACGGCCGGTGTCTGATGAAAGGCAGAAACTGCTTACCATTCGAGAGCACCTGGTTCACCCCTTATTTTTAGTGGGGTCCGTGTTGCTCATTTTCTTACATTTCTGGGGGTGGGGTTTGGTCTTCCTCCTGTGTCTTGTGTGCGCAGTGTTGCCAGTGCCTCTGGATTGTCAATTCTAGATTTCCCCTTCGGTTTTCTCTAACCTTTATTTAAAGTCTTACCAGAAAATACTCATTAATGAAATAATAAATACCTCACAATATGACATAACAAGTTTATACACGGCTTTGATTATTTCAATTCACATTGTCCATACGTGCAGAAAAACTGTTCTGGAGTATACGATTATTTAGAAGTTTGAGACAATACTTTCAAGATGTTTCGTCCATGCAAATTCATTGAATCGTGTAATATATAGTAAGTGTTCTAGTCCATTAACACATATTTACTATTCTGAATAAACTGTGGGCAAAGCAACTAAGAAAAGGCAGAAACTGATAGTTCTGCTTACCTTCTGCTCCAAGAGCAGCAATAAGCTGCGTGCCATTAATTAATGCAAGCCCCTGAAAACGAAAAAAAATGCATATGAAAAAGTTCATGGTGATTTCCTGGAATGAGCAAGACCGGTATTTTATTATCAAATAGATAGTCTTGAGTAATGCCTTGGTTAAATCTTCATATATTAAATGAACATGCAAAAACCAAATAAATAATAAATGCTAAAATGGAGATTTTATATAATTATTACTGAAATTTACAGTCCCTAAATAATGTAATTATTAATAAAACTAAGGTTCTCCTCCCTCAGGTATAGGTGATCAAACTAAGGTTCTCCTCCCTCAGGTATAGGTGATCAAACTAAGGTTCTCCTCCCTCAGGCATAGGTGACCTTAGACGATTTTGGCTATCCTGTTTAGGCCCTTTGGTTTTATTGCTCCAAAAACTTAAAACTAAATCGGTTGTTTCGAATAATTTCCATTCCGTCAAAATTTTGTTATTTTCGTCTGCCCGATCACGTGATTTCGATGGAACTGCAGGCCCTGAGCTTCCGGTGTCAATGTACACAACAAAAACTCCAATCGATATGTGCCGTTTTAACGTTCGATTCTCAAGNTTATTACTGAAATTTACAGTTCCTAAATAATGTAATTATTAATAAAACTAAGGTTCTCCTCCCTCAGGCATAGGTGACCTTAGACGATTTTGGCTATCCTGTTTAGACCCTTTGGTTTTATTGCTCAAAAAACTTAAAACTATTTGACTTTCCATTCGTTTGATTTTGAGCGTACCTGATGAAGGTTATTCAGTAGCGCGTCGTGTGCACTAAATTTGATATCTGCAATTTTATTGGTTAAATCTAAATTTGATAAACTTGCGTCACTGTTCCGTTGCTTTGTATTTCTGATCTGTGTGCTTAATGCCAGCTTGTGATTGGGATAGTTGGTTTATTCGGTGAAAGAAAACATATAGCAGAACGTGAAATTAAAGGACAGAAGTTTGTTTTTTATTTATTTTTTCTCCATGAAGTCTGCTTCATACGAATGCAAGAACAACTCGGTGAGAAACACGTTCATGAAACATAACAAATACCTTGTCAATAAATAACTCAAGCATTTTGCAGATAATTTTTTGATAAAATCAGAGAGATTTCTTTTACAAAATAAGATTTGTCCTGTCCTAAAACAATATATTTGGCCGTATTTTTAAAATCAAAGTAGAACTTATTCTTTAATTTGTCTATTAGTTTTCAGAATGGTTGTGTAAGAGGTAAAGTAATATCACATGTTATATTGTTATTATATGAGAAAAAAATACTTTGATTGTACCGACTCTAACATATCTCTATAACAGTTAAGAATCAACATCTGATTTACAACACTCTAGGATATCTAGTGTCACAGTAAATCTGAAGCCCGGTACTTAGGTATAACTTGTTTATATAACATTTATACAACGAGAATATATCGAGCTTTCAAGAGTAAAGTATACATGGGGAATACCTGTTTTATATACATTTAACCATAGTAATTCTAACATATGTTTTCGAGTTATAATTTACCTCTTTTGGTCCGAGCTTTATTGGTGCCAGGTTGTTAAATTCCAAAACCTGCAAAACAAATAGTCATCTCTACTGGTAGATCGCCATATACAAATACAAGAATATCTACTCCCATAGTACTTATTATCTAGCATAAAGAATGTTTTACATTCACTCCGAATACCAATGCTCAGAAAAATATGTTACGTCAATATTTTAATTTTATTTACAAATAATAACCATTATAGATCATTGACGTTAGTAGTAAGACTGTTATTTCATTTTTGGAAACACTATGGAAGGTGTAAAACCGCATTGCGTAGGTTAAGAATTGTTGTCACTTTCAACACTTTTACAGCTATATCGTGACTTCCAGACTTCTGGGGGAGGAAAACATAGAAAGATATAACTAACTGGCGTCTGAAACCCGAAGTCTCGAGTGGGTGTCTGGAAACCTTAATTAACACTAACATGGGATGGGTAACGATGCTCAAACACACATGAGTGGTGCTCGTGGTCAGAAGTCGTCAACGTGAATGACCTTAACTACTTCATCCCCCCAAATCCCCACGTTTGTTTAATGCTTTCTCACACGAAATATTACTGCAAAATTGGAAAACTGCATGTATATTTATCAAATGATACAGTACTATTGTTATATTTACAATACAATGGTGTTATGACACTTTACTGAGTTTCCCGACAATCTTTCATGAATAAGTGAAGTTGCATAATACACTCCATTATGACATCATTATGATCTTTAGTTCCTAAAATCCCAATCCGACCTTAATAACATTAGGACTTAATTGTCGACTTACATATTTTGCATCTGCCCAGCCACTCTTGGGACTCCACATTTTACCCTCTCCCATCATACCAAGAGCTAGATGTGACAATGGCGCCAAATCACCACTTGCACCGACAGTTCCTTTCTCTGGTATCCATGGTAAACAGGAAGCTGAAGATATTGAAATGTAAATAATAATATAGGTTTCTTCAAAACATTCCTTAAACAAAATGAACAAATCATTATTCAAAAATATATGCTAAAACATGAATATTTTATAATTTTTGCAAGCTATTACTTTATGTTTAAAGAAAAAAAAATGTCATATATGGTGTGATAACTTATTCTGTATACTCTCTGAATTGACAAACAAAATTGTGTGACTTGTTGTCCTTATAAAAGATACATTTACTTTATGTATACACCACCTTCCGTTCTGGAATTTGGTTAAATTCTAAAATATCTTAATAAGAGTTTGAAGATACCAAAGGGGTAGTCAGAATCCGTATATCGAAGATGAACAGACACCACAATGGTCAAAAGAAAATAAACAAAAGGACAAACAACGATCCACAAAACATACATATAAAACTAAAGATCGAGTAACACGAACCCCACTAAAAACCGGGGGTGAACTCAGGTGCTCCGGAAGGGTAAGCAGTTCCTGCTCCACTACTTCCTTCCATAGCTTAGTTATACCAATATAGAAATTAACTTAAGGGTCTCAACTGCAAAAAAATATTCGCCATATTTTGTTAACTATGAAATATGAAAATCGTTGCTATAAACACGTTCAGCAGACAAATTGCTTACACAGATAAGATATAAATGTATTGAAGCCATATCCAATATGAGCTCAAAATATTACTAATTTTCCCGTAGTCTTTTTTATGATGGAAACATCCCCTCACAGTTCAATTTCGACTCGCTGTGTCATTTCATGGACTATGCCTTTTGGTGTAAAAACAAATCATTGTTTAATAACTAATCTTTAATATCAATAGCTTACCATTAAATGCTTTGATGTATTTCTGAAGATTTTCTGGCGAGATCCCACTGTATCCTTTAGCTAATACATTAATTCTGATAGCCAACAACATTCGTGTTCTCTCTGGTGACAGAGGTGGGCCCACCCCTAAAAATGGACATACAAAATAGCTAATTAAACCTCATATCAAAACAGAATTGATGAACCCTTGAAAAAGAGAATCATTAAAAACACGAAAATAATATATGTCAACAATATTCGTTAGAGGTGAAATAAACGTTAAAGATCGCCTGGCGGGCAATCAAAACGGACAATTTGTCTTCCTGTTAAAGAACGCCTGGCGGGCAATCAAAACGGACAATTTGTCTTCCTGTTTATGTTTGTTTTCAATTTTTTTTTTACTTTTGTTATCCTATATCTTTTTAATGACATTGATCATCACAAACCTGAATTGAGTAAGATTTACACTTTACCTGCTGCATGTGATCTAATTAAGTTCTCCTGTAGTAAGATTTACACTTTACCTGCTGCATGTGATCTAATTAAGTTCTCCTGTAGTAAGATTTACACTTTACCTGCTGCATGTGATCTAATTAAGTTCTCCTGTAGTTCTCTAAAATATGATAGAGAAAATAGTATGTTAAAGCAGTATCAATAAAATATGTCATTCATTAGTGTCATAAGAAAACAGATAATGTAGTTTCTTCGTGTTTCTTTAAATATAGTTTTTTTTTTCTTTAATAACATTTGCTACGAACTTAAAGACATATTTTCTGTCTCAATCATGACAATTTGCTGTGTGTTCTTACAATTTTATCTGAACAAAATAATTCAAGTTCTACCTCTATGGAGAAAGAATAGTTTGAAGCTACGAAATTGTCAATCAGAAGCCGTAATTCGAAGAGGACAAACAATACAATAGTCATAAGAAAAAGGAACAAAGGATAAACAATGATCTGCAAAACAATACATAGAGAACAAAGCATCGAACAACACGAACCACACTAAATCCGATGGGGGTGAAGTCAGGTGTTCCGGAAGGGTAAGTACTTCCTGCTCCACTAGCGGCACCTGTTGTGTTACTGTTGTTGCAAACTCGGTGACAGGTCATGAACGAGGACCGGATTAGTGACACAGATATTCCATAACTTTTACCAAGTCATGGTAGTGACATACACTTTTGAAGTGATGAAACTTCAACTTAACCACTAGGAACCCTTCGCTCAGTAGCTTCCTTGTTAGCATCAACTCTCTATCAAGGAAATCATTATAGGATCCACAAGCAGCCTTGGAACATATTCAGGTGATAATTGGAATCATCTATATTTTGTCATACTTTCGTTATTAAACGGCTCTCACTGTCAATTTCTATGAGAAGGTCATTGTATGAAGCAGACTTAACTGTATTTAATTTTATATAGAATACAAAAATGTAATACTTAATACATTTTTGTATTCATTTCACCAATTATAATATTTCCTTATGAATTTGATGTCAAGAACATGGCACACTGTATAGGTAAGTAGATTTTTTTTTAGTATTTAATTACATTTGTAATTAGACAATTCGTTTATTAGGTATAGACTTTGGTATTGTAGTTTTAAATCACAAGCTCTGAAATATCGTATCAACTGAGAGATATATACTACATATGCAGGTACTACTTGAATGTTGCTACATAGACTTGACCGCTCACTTTCCTTGCTTGGTACAGGTAGCTCAGTATAAAGTGGCGGGGTTGAACTTATTTTTTTCTGACTCTGAATAACTTATGTCTAGTCTTTAAACGAAAAATGGTCATATCGTGAAAACAAATCATCTTAAAATAAGATATGCATCGTAAAAAACCCGATATCCACATTATCAAAAGCATATCGTTTATGACTCATTTTCTTTTCTTTTATTCATGAACTCAATGCCAACTGTTGTTTATATTTATAGTATATATTATATCTTACACTAGTTTGGGTTTCTCGATAATTGTCCGTGCAAACTTCCCAAATCCTGTGGTTATTCCATATACAACTAAAACAGGACAAAAAAAAACAATGATAAAATTTACCAAGAGATGAATCTATACCAGATTATAGTTCTGACTATAATTTCTGGTTAATAACACGGGGAACAAACCGTCAATATTACAAACAATTCATTTTTGTGCACTATATGTTATGGATACTTTTGAGTACAAGATTGATTTATTCGGCACTGACATGGTTTATGTAAATGTTTATTGGTGAAATTTACAGTTCCTTCCTAAACAATGCAATTATTATTCAAACTAAGGTCCTCATTCCTTAGACATAGATGACCATAGTCGTTTTGGCCCTTTGGGTTTATTGCTCCGAAAGATTTTTAATTATTTGACTTTCTAATATTTTGACTTTGAGTGTAAGGTTATTCCAGTAACGCGTCATGTTATTCTTTACATAGAAACTTTACTAGTATGTCACTAAAACAAGCGTGTCACCTATGATATTTCTTAATTGACTGTAAAGTATCCAATGTTAAGCTAGTACCTTTATTTTTGTCAACAATATCTTCAAGTAGATCCCTGGCTTTTTGTACTTTTTGTTCTGCATCAACTGTCAACTACCAAGAATATAAAGAATTGCATGCCGTTTACAAATTTTATCGCTTATCAATTTGCATTAAATATAGTTCTTCCTCAATACATGTACACCTTTCTGTCACGGCAACATAAACAGTCCAAGAAATATTTGAAGATCTCAAAGGGATAATCATAAACCGTAAATCGAAGAACAACACACAACACAATGACCAGAAGAACAACACACAACACAATAACCAGAAGAACAACACACAACACAATGACCAGAAGAACAACACACAACACAATGACCAGAAGAACAACACACAACACAATGACCAGAAGAAAGGGGACAAAACGACAAGCAATTGTCTACAAAACACTACACAGAAAATTAGAGATTGAGTAACAAGTGTCCGAATCTACGTCTTGCTCGTGGAAAGTACAGAAAAGATTGTCATTATATTATCGTATGGATGTTTGATTTACGAAGAACTTTCGTTTGTTAAGCTGAAATGTATGCCTTGCTCGTGGAAAGCACAGGAAAAACTGTCGTTATAGTATTGTATGGATGTCTGATTTACCAAGAACTTTCGTATGTTAAGCTGAAATCTTTGGAAGTACAGAGTTCACCGTCATTTACTGCCATCTAGGTGTTTAGTTTTACCTAGAACTTTTATATATTATAATTAACATTTAAAGTTACGTCTGACTGGTGGATAGTACAGTTACACAAATCGGGTTATTTTGATTTGTGAATTTTCGTACAGTTCTGGAAGATTGACAATTTACATACTTTAAAATCATTAGTAAAAACTCTCTTTGTCATAATTGGGCCGAAGTCTTAGAACTACAGATCTCATAGTAAAAGTTATTTCATTTTGTAGTAATTGGCATTGTAGATATGTTTTTTCATTATCATGCTTTATAATAAATCTTGTCGCAGTTATCTTCCCTGTTGGCGGGATCTGGCAGGATAAGGGGTCATGATCTCCGTAATTGTACGGCGAACCACATCTTGGGTAACATTCCAGCGATACCGCAGGGTGTTCTTGGTTAGACCATCTTCTGTAAACCAGAAGTGGCCGGTTCTAAATTGATACCAATTTGAGCTTGCCAGCGTTAAATTTCATACAATGAAAATTCAGTGCTTAATAATCACGAGCATGCTAATTAGACGTCACTAATATGGGTGTGCACTCCTCTGTGTTTTTAATTAAAATATAATGCAATTTATAAATCCAGAAAGTGTAGTAGATGTGGGTCGTCGTATTGAAAAGCTTGACTCCGTTCTCTCTTGTATTCACCATGAGGAACAGTTTATGCATCCTTTGATACCTAAGGTGCACAGATTTGCCCTACAATTTGGTTTAAATTGGTATTTCTGCTATCCTGCTAGATATCTTCAATAGGAACTTCAACTGTGGCCGTATTATTCCATTAAATCTTAACTCCTTCAAATGCCATTTTGAATCTTGAATTAAACACATATTAAAGTAAATGAACAGGCCTTTTATTGATGTGCTACATTGCACAATGCATTACTTAAAGATTGTAAATATCAAATACACATCGTACCTTTATTAAATAATGTCCTTTGCCAAGTCTGACCAGATCATCTAATGATAAACTATTACCATCCAAAGACAAGTACTGCAATAGAGAGACGAGAAAACAATAGTCAATGAAACATTAACAAGACACGTGATTAGTATAAAGCATATGTTTTCTCTGTACATGTATATGTATATTAGTGTAGATAGTGTAGATTTTTATTAGAACTGACATTTTATAATAAACTCGATATATTTAATGGAAAAAAATGAAATAAAACAGTAAATTAAAAAAATATATTGGGGCACCTTATATAAGAGGTACTGAAGGTGGTCCTATCCACAAGTACATGTGGTATAGATGTCCTGCCAGTCTTCCTCAGGCATAGGTAGCCTTAACCGATTTTTGGCTATCATGTTTAGGCCCTTTGATTTACTTGCTCCCGAAGACTTAGATTATTTGGCTTTCCTATCTTTTGACTTTGAGCGTACCTGGCGAAGGTTATTCCAGAGACGTGCAGATTACACTACAGTCTATAGATTAAATATCTACGTTGTCATAACACTACTTATCTAATACATAGAAAACAGAAGATGAGTTTAAAAATTACCTCGCTAGCTTTCTCTGGTGTCTCTACACTTTCTTCTGATCTATTCATTCTCGTTAAGAAAAAAGTCTATATATACATGTATACCCATTTTATAGCCCAAAACGTAAATTCAAGTTTCGATCAAATAAATAGTTACTAAACAGCAATTTCTTACATAAGTGCTAATAATGTAATCTATTAAAACGTAGGTCAATCTTCCTCAGACATAGGTGACCTCCCTCAGACATAGATGAACTCCCTCAGACATAGGTGACCTCCCTCACACATAGGTGACCTCCCTCAGCCATAGGTGACCTCCCTCAGACATAGATGACCTCCCTCAGACATAGGTGACCTCCCTCAGACATAGGTGACCTCCCTCAGACATAGGTGACCTCCCTCCGATATATGTGACCTCCCTCAGACATAGGTGACCTCCCTCAGACATAGGTGACATCCGTCAGACATAGGTGGCCTCCCTCAGACATAGGTGGCCTCACTCAGACATAGGTGACCTCCTTCAGATATAGGTGACCTCCCTCAGACATAGGTGACCTCCCTCAGACATAGGTGACCTCCGTCAGACATAGGTAGCCTCCCTCAGACATAGGTGACCTCCCTCAGACATAGGGGACCTCCCTCAGACATAGGTGGCCTCCGAGACATAGGTGACCTCCCTCAGACATAGGTGACCTCCCTCAGACATAGGTGGCCTCCCTCAGACATAGGTGGCCTCCCATAGACATAGGTGGCCTCCCTGCGACATAGGTGACCTCCCGCAGACATAGGTGACCTCTCAGACATAGGTGACCTCCCTCAGACATAGATGGCCTCCCTCAGATATAGGTGGCCTCCTTCAGACATAGGTGACCTCCCTCAGACATAGGTGACCTCCGTCAGACATAGGTGACCTCCCTCAGACATAGGTGGTCTCCCTCAGACATAGGTGACCTCCCTCAGATATAGGTGACCTCCCTCAGACATAGGTGACCTCCCTCAGACATAGGTGATCTCCCTCAGACATACGTGGCCTCCCTCAGACATAAGTGACCTCCCTCAGACATAGGTGGCCTCTCAGACATAGGTGACCTCTCTCAGACATAGGTGATCTCCCTCAGACATAGGTAGCATCCCTCAGACATAGGTGACCTCCCTCAGACATAGGTGGGCTCCCTCAGACATAGGTGACCTCCCTCAGACATAGGTGGCCTCCCTCAGACATACGTGGCCTCCCTCAGACATAGGTGACCTCCCTCAGACATAGGTGATCTCCCTCAGACATACGTGGCCTCCCTCAGACATAAGTGACCTCCCTCAGACATAGGTGACCTCCCTCAGACACAGGTGACCTCCCTCAGACATTGGTGACCTCCCTCAGACATAGGTGACCTCCCTCAGACATAGGTGGCCTCCAGACATAGGTGGCCTCCCTCAGACATATGATAGGTGACCGTAACCGATTTTTACTATTCTGTTTATGTCATTAGGCTTACCTGTTCCCAAAGACTTTCGACTTTGAACGTACCAGACGAAGGTTATTCCAGAGACGTGTTGTGTGTACTTATAGATTAGATATCTACGTTTTTATAACACTGGTTATCTCTTAAACATCTTAGTGAACTCGATTAAGACAAACTAATGTTATGAAAGATTCACTTTATATGCAAACTTATATTTACATATTGACAAGAGACGGTGGGTGGTATACAAGAGACAGTGGGTGGTATATTTGTGTGAGTTCACGTTGTCCTTGCTGTTTGTTATTTCGCTTTATCTTTTGAACTCTTCAGTTGGCTGTTTATCCGGATCGTATCCTTACTCAAAACTCTCAGATAACTTGTACACTCCGTGTTACATTACGTTACATTGCTACATTAATAAATCATTCGAGCCCATCCTAATTGATGGATGGATGGATGGATGCATGCATGCATGCATTTCAGCTATATCGTGACTTGACCACATCCAATAAATTAATTTCCTCAACTACAAAACCCTTAGAAATAAAACATATCTACGTATAAAACAATGGGGTTAAATGTACAAATGAAAGAATCATTAAAAGGATAAAAACATATATTTATAACTTATATTATCTATTTACATTTTAGTATATAAATTAATTTTTTTTTTACATTTTCAAAATTGTGTAGCCTGCGACATTTGTAAACAAATCGGATAACTTGTTGACGTTGTAGAATGTCTGACGAACACCACCAACTTCTACACAGTCGATTAAAATATATTTCAATGAATGGATTACATTCCGGCCGTTCCTCGTTATTTACTAAATAGTTAATTGCAACTCTACTATGACCAAAACGACATCTGGTCAACACTACCTGTTCTTTCCGATTCTTCCAAACTAAGGAATGTATTTCGTACCATTTGCTATGAAGTTGTTGGTCCCAACTGTTCTACCAGCGTTTTAAAAAATATAAAATCAATATTATATAATGTGTTCCCATGGATACCTATATGACTTGGAATCTATTTGAAAATGACATGCATACTGATACCAACAATGCTTTTTAGTGAATTTTAAGTGTTCTTAACATGAAAGGGTTTGCTGTTTTGCAACTCTCAATTGCTAACAGGTAAGAAAGAGAATTCGAACAGATCAGAAGAGGCAACGAACTTCCAAAGCAAGAAGTATTTCATTAGCTTCAGGACTGAATATCGAACTGTCCGATGGTAATCTAAGATAATAGACCTGCAGTCCGAAAACAGCCGCCGATGCTACAAGCTGAAATATCTCCACCAACAAATACAATTGGTCTTCTACAACTTTAAGCAATATTTAATTCTGACTTATATACAATCAAACGTTAGAGAAAACTTTAGGTGCAATCAAGAATGGACAATCCCGAGAAACATGCAACAATGGGTACAAGTCACGGAATGAAGATCGGCAAAAAAATATACAACACAGAAAACTAAAATGATGAGCAACACGTTCCCTACCTAAAAACCCAGGGTAAACAGTAAGCAGTTCGTGTTTTTAAAAGACATCCGACGTGTTACTCACAGTGAAGTCCGGCAAAAGTCTTGTCGGTCATATATAGAGGAAAGAACGGTTTTCGCTCAATATTATGCTATGCATGTGTATGACATATGTTGGGTCAATAACATATATTTAAGATACATTTTCTCTTCGACATAAACCGGCTCTGCTGGTCCAGTGAAAGGACTTGACATATCACTTTCCAGAACTACAAAAAACAAAAGGAAAATAAAGAATAACTAATTCGAGGCCGTTTTTAACGCCAAAGTGAGCATTTTGTATGTCATAGCGGGGTGAATATTTGACTTTAAGCATTTAGTGTCCGGGGTGCTTAAAACAAAATAACAAATAGATTTGCAATTTCTTTTTTTTAAATGTAAGAGTGAAAAATATTGTAAATTGAATAGACAATTTTGTTTCACTTAATTTATATAGTATACATATTTTTTTCGAAGGTTAATGTTCAAAATATCATTACCGCAACGTGTCCCAATGGTCATTCCGGCTTATTTAACTGATGCTCATATAAATAAGATGATATTGAACAACCTTAATTTTAGATTATTATATTAGATGGCTTTAATTTTGATGCTTCAATATGTGCTTATTCATGAGTGCTTTTGCTTTATAACATGCCAGGCATTGCCTAAAATAACAGCGTCCTTAAAAACGCAGTCATTCCCGCAACGGCATTTGAATTTTGCGCTAATGTTTGATGGGAGATAATAACAGAATGATAGATCATGTGACAGTTTAGCAGACGTTTTTTATATCCATGATGGCGGGTGCAACCAAGAATATTTCGTAGGTTTTCTTTAATTTGATCATTAACTCGAGAATTTGTGGGCGTATGTTAATTGTAAGTCATTACCGTATGCAGTAAAACAGCTTTATGTTTTATCAGAATTTTTACAAAAAGAACACATATGCAACGATTTTAACATTATGTACAACAACGACCAAAGAGTTGCGCCTTTTATACTCGAGAACCCCCATTATATCAACAAAAATCAACAAAATGTCATTACCGGAACGAGTCATTACGGCGTAACTTTTTGTAACGGTAATGACATTTGTCGTTACGGTAATGACGGTTTCATTACGAAATGCACAAATTAAGACATGTATTAATCAGTTTTGTAGTACATTAAATTAATTATGCTAACTTTTTGAATTGACTAGCATCATTTTACTCCATTTATGTCATTACCGTAACATTAATGTCATTTCCGTAACGTACTGTCCTTACCGTAACACACTATAATTGTACATTTACACACTTATCTTGTAGTTTTATTGTATAATAAATAATTGCATCATGTTAATTAAGTTGTAACACCAATCAATCAATCAATCAATCAATCAATCAATCAATCAATCAATCAAGTACTAAAATGGGTATTTCAGTATAACTATATGTACAGTTAGATATTCATTGATAATTTACAATTACGTTGGGGAGAAAATTTCTGACATGTTGAAACTGATTACAAAATATCGACAGTTTGCGACATCATTCTAAAGGTTTTAATTTATCATATTGTAAAGTGTTTCAAATTCTGCTTATAACTGAAAATGAAAACTTAATTTTCGTTCCCGTCAAGCTTTGATCCAACATTTTTGGTATGTTGCGGAAATGACCATTTAGACTGATATCCATGTGAAAACTAATTAAAAAACATTATTTTCTAAGTATCAACTACTGCTGTATATATATTTAGGAGAATAAAGGCTAGTTCTGTTAAACAACCTTAGTCAAAATTTGATTCCACTACTTTAAAAATCTGAGATAATAGAATGCGTTTTTGTGCCCCAGCGAGAACAAGTTACATTTTGCTCATAGTCGGTAACCAAGAGCAGATCACGTCCCGATAATATCAACGTGTGATCAGCAAAGGGCTACCGACGGTCAAAGTACCGACGATGATGGTTGATGTGATGGTGGCTGTTTCACTAGACTAACACAGACATGTCGCTTCACTCGGATACATTATCCTGACTCTGATTCCACCAGTCTTTGTTCTTACTCACATGAAGAAACCCGAGGTATCCTAAGAAAACTACCGAACTGCCGCAAATGACTCAAAAGCTTTATCATGTAATGTTTTATCGAGTACACCTCGTAATGAGCAGAGTTCGAACTCACAACTTTTGGCGGTGATAGGCACTGATTGCATATGTTGTTGTAAATCCAACTACTTTACGATCACGACCACATGACGATGGTCCAATTTACTCCTAAGTGGTGCGTGCTTAGGGAAAAGAAGCAACAAATTAATACACATTTCTTAGTTTTTCGTTTGACCCGGACAGGGATCGAACCCACGATCCACCGTCATCGATGGATGCGAGTAATATCAGAAATCAATCGGTAGTTCGATTATGTCAATTATGCAATATTTCAGGTTTAATTCACTATATGTATATAATAATGTTAAAACATATCAAATATTGAAATTTAAACAAAACTGACCCACTGTAACAAAATCATTATCATCTAACACGTGTTTGATCGAGTCATCCTGGTCCAAAATGGCGCCCCCTTTTGCTTTCCTCACTTCAAAAACCTTTTCTATGGCATATCCAGAGGAACATTTGGCCTTGTAGTATCTCCGCAGTGTTTCCTCCGCAAGCCATTTCACACTCTCTGTTCCCTTACAAGGTACTGCAAACCAGTCACCTCGAACCCTAGCAGATAGTTTCATCTTATATTATAGACTTGGTGTTCTTCATGGACACCTTAAAACTGTTATCAGTGTAAACTGATAAGGACATTGAACATTTGACTATCCAATTACTTTCCATCTGGCTAGATTCCATCTACAAGTAAAACTCGATACACAACATGCATGTTTATCCGTTTACGTTCAAGAAATGGGTCATATTTTGATAAATTATCGAACATTCACGTATGCACGTATTGTACTATTAGAGTTTATATATAAAAGCGGTGGATCCGGTGGGGGTTGAAACCCTCTTTTTCTTGACATATTTTCATACTAAACAATTAGGCCGAAAAATAACTATATTCATGACGAACACTGATACATGAACAACTTACCATAATGTTTTGATAATAAAAAAAAGTGTTAACATTGAAGGTAAAAAAAATGCAGCAGTATCAATAAAACGAACAATCACCTCTCACTGCAAATCATTTTGGAAATTCCTGTCCTTGTTTGGGATAGGCCCAAAAATATGGCGGGGTTAAACGGGTTAATGGGATCCCCTCTTGATAATTGGATCTCCAACGGCAATGATATACATAAACGATAAACTAAACATGCACAGATTCGTTTCCACTCAAAAAAATCCACACACTATGACAAAAATAAGTGACAACATTTACTTGGAACGTACAAAAGCAGGGTCAGTAAATGCTCATAGTTAACGGATTACTTGCTCAAAAGGCATAATATATTGGTTAAAAAGCCATTACTCCGAGGACAAACAATATCATAACTGATACTTCTGACAGATTTCATATCAGTTAGTAATATCAGTAGTATATGGGGACAGCCAAAGCCATATTTGCGGAGGTGCTGTACGGAGGTGCTACCGGAAGTCACGTGACCGGAAGCGGCTCGGAACCGGAAGTGACGTTAGTCACCCGGAAATATGTTCTGCGCATGCGCAACCGGAAGTTCCGCAACCGTTTCCCGCGTTTTTTTCTTCTTTTTACTGTAGTAGTAGTATAAAATGTACCATTGCGCATGACCGGAAGTACCAAGGCTACCGGAAGTGACCGAAGGTCACCCTAAGGGTGTG
>MJUT01044294.1:580857-603610 GCA_002080005.1 Gigantidas platifrons | reverse complement strand
TTTTTTTTTTTTTTTACATCGGTAAACATTTGTCCTATAACGTTCTTCGGTAAGTATATGCAAGTATTAATTCAAGAATACTATTCTTATGTGTCATAAAAGAAATAATTATGAAAGTTAAATTATATAAAATTTTGTTTTTAAACTTATGTTTGTGTGTTTTTTTTTATGACAAGTCCGGTTTATAAACCCAGACATCGACGACATTCAAATCAGGCCATCTGTGGGTGTCACAATAATAGATGGTAAACGGATGTTCATACAATAAAATAATTAAGCTGTCAAAACAATGTATCACCTTGTGCAGTTTTTTTGACACACCTTTAAACTGTGTTCAGTTATTAGTACACAATTTATGTGATTGTCTCTGTCCAGTAAATTTTCAATCAGCTGATCAGGATAAGTGCGGACAGAGGTTCACCTGTGTTGATTATCTCATGGTGATTATTTTATTTGTTCCTAATTGACCAATTCAAGTGTAGAACATTATAGTTTAACGAAATCGATAATTATTTTCCAGTACATTTAGTATAAAAAGCTTGTTCACCACATGTATTGCGAGATATAATATTGCAACCGCCATGTTTTACTACAACCTTGTGCGCATGCTCGTGTTCGGTACCCCTCGTGTTTGATGGAAAGCTATAGGCCTATAGCTATATTTAGATATTTTGTGATAATAATTTTATAAACGATCCACCCTGTGATTTTTTTTTCAACAACATACATTTGTACATTTTTTATAGTATATAATTTTTTATTATACAATACAATATTGAACTGATTTTCGTTAACACTTCATTTTTCGATCATTGAATATTGATTTTTTTTTTCGGATGTTGAACATTTTATTCCCGGAATTGCACCCCCTGTTAGTGTTAGTATATTTTTATTGCTTTAATTAAAAAAAAATAACACCAAGAACATCGATAATTTCAGTCTTCTTATTCAGGAAAAAACCTACAGCAAAATAAAGGTATACTGTCAACAAAATCGTCATTTTTATCGAGATTTTTTTTAGGGATTCCAGATTTTTCAACTTCATCCTTGTATAGGTCGATGTGGACGATAGGTCGAAGCCAGCATGTTGAGGAAAAAAAATATCGACCTATCGTCCGTAAAATACGGTACCTAAGATTCTTGGTGTGGAAAGTAGACAGTTTCATTAGATCTTTATCTATCATCCTCCAGCATTCTGATCCATATAGTAATGTAGATAGGACACAGCTTTGGTATAATCTTAGCTTTGTATGTTTGCTGTATTGTTGTGACTTCCATATGTTGTTCATTGTTTTGAAGATGTTTCTAGCTTTGATGATTCGGCTCTGGATGTCTTCGCTTGCTCCTCCATCTTTACATACAATGCTCTCAAGGTATGTGAATTTTTCTGCTTTCGCTATGTCTTTTCCTTCTATCTTTACAGTTGTTGTTTGGCTGGTGTTGAGGCACATCAGTTCAGTTTTGCTGTGGTTGATGTTTAAACCTATTTGTTTGCCATAGGTGTTAAGGAGGTTTGTCTTATCCTGTATATGTTGGTGTGTATGAGATAAGAGAGCAAGGTCTTCCAATTTTGATGTTATCTTCCATCTGATGCCCCTAGGTTTATCTTTTGTTGTTTTCCTCATTACCCAATCAATAGCAAGTTTGGACAATAGGGATGACATTGCACAGCCCTGTTTCACTCCAGTTTCTACAAAGTAAATATCACTATTACCAACACAGCATGAGAAGTTGGTATAAAAGCTTTTAATCAGATTGACTATATCTAATGGTATTCCATAGGCTCAAAGTATGTGTCATAGGCTTTCTCTATGTAAGCTGTCAAAAGCCTTTTGGAAATCTACAAAGTTTATGTATAGTTCTCTTTGCCATTCACTGCATTGTTCTATTATGTTTCTAAGGGCGAAAATTTTCTAATTAAATAATTATATTTGTGTTTCTTTATTATTTTATTTTGGTTATATTGACATGTTCATCATTTGGGCTCCATGATTGGTTTAAATAAAGTTGTCTTGTCTTGCATTTCTGTTTACAAGACAATATGTAGCCATGTCCCTGTGCCGTGGTGTAGAAATTGTATCTACATGTAGTTTTTAGCTCACTCAATGAATGGCCATGTGAGCTTTTGCCATCACTTGGTATCCATCATCTGTAATTTTTCACATTTTGAATCTTCTCCTTTGAAACCGCTTGGCCAAATCAAAAGAACTTGGTAGGAAGCATCATGAGAAGGTCCTCGATATATAAAGATTGCTAATTTTGGCCGAATCCGTTAAGAAACATGACTGACATAGGCAATTCTTGTTTCTTGTTGGTCGAGCTCTAAAAATGTTCTCCTCTGAAACCGTTTGGCCAAATGAAACTTGGTAGGAAGCATCTATGGAAGGCCCTCTATAAGGATTGGTCATACAATGTATTGTTCCAATCAATCAATTAACATGGTCGCCATAGGCAATTCTTGTTTCTGGTTGGCCGATTTCTAAAAATGTAGGAATTTATGGAATCTATGGAAAGTCTTCTATAAGATTTCTTCATTTCATCCTGATTGGACAAAAAACATGGTTGCCATGGGCAATTGTTTTTGATTTGCTGAAATTATAAAAAATTTCTCTGCCTCTAAGAGGCACAATTAATTGTTACATGTACTTTGCAGGAATGATGTATGGGAGATCCTGTACAAAATATCCATATTTCTGCTGATCCTACAACCAATATGGCCGCCTTAGGCAGTTCTTGTTTGTGATTGGCCAATTAAAGAAAATCTTCTCCTACAAATGTATACCATTGATATTTCATATAGGAAGCTCCTACATGTATGGAAGGTTCTGTATAATGTTTACTCAAAACAAAATGACAGGTAATTAAGCAACACAGGCTCAACCCACTGAGCTCTAATTTCAAATACATTTTTGTCTTTATGGTAAAGAGTTTGAAAGGAGAAATACCCCTTATTAACTGGTGTACATGATGTTGTATTTCAGGACTTTGGGTAAAAGTTGGGGAGTGTTCCTAGTTGCAGTATTTATTGCTAGACAAATGGCAGATGCAGAAGCAGAACAAGCACTAGAATTGGCAGCACAGAAAGCAGTACCATCACTTTAAAACCATGAATCGGTAAATAAATGTACATGAGTGAATGTTGTTTAACACCAAGACAAGTGAACAATTTTTCAGCTATATCATAGCAAGAACAAGTTACATTGCAATGAGATAATGTTATCATATTAGTACTACTACTAGACCAGCATGCTTAGTTAGATTTTGAAAATACTAGCTCACTGAAGCAACAATCACGGGTAAATATGTTACTGCACTCGGACATAATCCTGATTCCATGCCAACAGTTTTTACTCTTAATCCTTAATGCTGTCAGCTTGGTGGAGTAGAAGCCCACACCAATTTTATAATCTTTGGTTGGACCCTACTGGGTATTAATGTACATATAAAAAGTTTCAAATTTATAAACACTTTTTGATAATCCAATATTTTTTTCTTACTAATGGTCTTTTTGGTAGACCCACATCTGAAAAAATACAGTTCAAATGTTTAAAATCCAGGGGCTTGAGGGGACTATGGCTTCTTAGGCAGCTCCCAATCTCCTGTCTAATATTTTCCTCTTTTTTAATCAAAACACGTTCTTATCTGTGATTGCAAGTTAAAAATACTGGTCATCCGTAAGCTAGCCCTAGGGGCATCTCAGTTGATTACAAGTTAAAGGTACCAATCATCTGTAAGCTAGTGGCATCTCAGTTGATTACAAGATAAAGTCATCTGTAAGCTTGGGGCTATCTCACGGTTGCTTTTATTTACAGTTTGTGCTCATCATTAAAGAATTTACATTGATTGTGAGTTTAAGAACAGCAATAAAAGCATTATTCCTGCAGAAATGTCACAACTTGCTTATAGGTAATCAAAAACTTTATTGAAATTTGTAAAAGTATTGTGACATTATTATTGAAAATTTTGTCTTTTTTTTCAGGATACAAGATAAAAGCTGCTTCCAGTCCAACGACTGAATAGAACTGACACCTGTGATATTAAAACTTGAATAAACCAATCATATTTTTTTAAATATTGTTTATTTATTTTCAATTTTGCCCATCAAAAATCAGTGCGGTTGTTATCACATAGTAGTTGGATTTAGAACTACCTATGCAATCAGTGCCTATGGCCACTAACGTCGTGATTTCGAATTCCGGTCAGGCGAGGTGTACTTGATACAACATTGTGTGATAAAGTTTGTCAGTGACTTTCGGCAGGTCTGTGATCTTCTCAGGGTACTCCGGTTTCCTCCACCAATAAAACTGACAGTCTCAATATAACTGAAATATTGCTGAAAGTGGTGTTAAACACCACAACGCACATCCCCATAAAAAATCATGTGATAATTGTATGGTTTGAACTACCATTGATACAGAATAAAAGTATTTACTATCATATTTGTGCAAGATGGTTTAAGGTTCCTAGACTGGATTTAATCAGTAAGGCCTATTTATGTAAAGAAAGTTTAAACAGTGATGGTCAACAACTCCACCATTACCAACAAAATGAACAACAACCTATCCCAAACAATTGAACATAAAAAAAAAGGACTACAATATATGACGATGGAAATCCAGTGCCTGGTTCTACAATAGTAAAACATATATAAACAAACGTACAAAGATTCTCTTCCTCCTCAATAGACCATATACTTATCACAAAAATGAATGACTTACAATTTGGTCCATTAGAAATTGAAATGCAAGATCAAAATTACAAATAAGTAGATAACATACATTACAAAACTTTCTTTAATACATTATATATAGATGACCTTTTTCCATGTCTGCCTGGTTATCATCCAGAGAGGGACCTTTGTGGTTATACGGTAGTTGGATTTACATCGACCTCTGCGATCCGTGCATATCACCATTAACATTGCGAGTTCGAATCCCTCTCATGGCGAGGTGTACATGATACAACTTTTAAGTGATAAAGTTTGTCGGTGATGTTCTCCGGTTTCCTTCACCAATAAAACTGACTTCCATGATATAACTGAAATATAGTTGAAAGTGACATTAAACACCATAACCCTAACCCTAATTTCATTCAGAGACCTCCATATCGACTCATTCACTTTTGCAAAATGTGTTGTATTCTTGCAAGTATGTAATAAATATAGATGATTACATGACATTTTTCATATAACACCCTTTATCAGCCCTAGGTCATGATATCAACTTGAGAGCCGATAGACTCGAGGGATGATATATGAACGAGGGCCGATAAAGGGTGTGATATGAAAAATGACATGTTTATCATATACTTCAACAATGGAAATAACTGATTTGTACCAAAATGTTTAGTCATTTTTAACTAGAATTAAATACATAGTTATAGAACAAGAAATTATTGTTTTAATATGCAAATCCAATAAATGCTTTTTTTTAGCACTTTCAATATCATGAGAAAATTGGCAGTTTATAATTATCTGTGCAAATATTCAAAGTTAACAACAGCCCAGTCCTGCATTCAAAATTGCTGTTGCCATTAAATAACTTTGAAAGGGTCCCATCCCAGCCAAGTTTGGTGTAATTTCGTTCAATGATTTCAGAGGAAAAGATTTAAATGTGAAACCACTGGGCCATTGTTTACCAAACGCAAAGAAATCTGTATATGGCCAAGCAGTTTCTGAATTTTTTTTTAGAAATCGACCAATCAGAAACAAGAATTGCCTATGACAGTCATGTTTGCACAGATCGGAACGAAATGAGCATTCTGCATAGAGGACCTCTTCCATATGTGCTTCCTACCAAATTTCTGTTCATTTGGCCAAGCGCTTTCAGAGGAGAAGATTTTAAGAAATCGCCCAATCAGAAACAAGAATTTCCTATGGTGGCCATGTTCGTTAATGGATTGGGACAAAATAAGCATTCTTTAGAGAGGAACTTCTATAGATGCTTCCTACCAAGTTTCGGTTCATTTGGACAAGCGGTTTTAGATATAAGATTTTTAGAAATTGACCTATGTTTGTTAACGGATCGGGACGAAATGAGCAATCTAAATAGAAGACCTTCCATAGAACAAAATCGGGATGAAATGAAGAAATCTGTATTTGGCCAACCAGTTTCAGAGAAGATTTTTAGAAATTGATCAACCAGAAACAAGAATTGCCTATGGCAGTCGTGTTTGACAACAGATCGGGATGAAATGAGCATTGGATTCTGCAAAGGACCTTCCATATGCTTCCTACCAAATTTCTGTTTATTTGGCCAAGCGGTTTCAGGGGAGAAGATTTTAAGAAATTACCCAATCAGAAACAAGAATTTCCTATGGTGGCCATGTTTGTTAATGGATCGGGACAAAATCAGCAATCCTTATAGAGGACCTTCTATAGATGCTTTCTACCAAGTTTCGGTTCATTTGGCCAAGCAGTTTCAGAGGAGAAGATTCAAATGTGAAAGGTTAGCAGACGACGGACGCCAAGGGATGGCAAATGCTCACATGGTTAGCCATCAACTGGGGGTAAACTCTGGTGCTCCAGAACTGTTCCTGCTCCACTAATGGTACTGGTCGTGTTACCATAAAGACATGAAAGTTTTGTGATTTGGAAATCGCTTTTGACACTAGTATACATAAATATAAAAGGCCGTTGGCCACTGGTCCCCCGACGCCAAGGTTATATCGTAAGATTAAATATTGAAACTACTGTAAACTAGAGGTTCAGGTGAGCTTGTATCACTCACCTGACTTAAATAATTCTGAAAGGGGACCAACCACCCAAGGACCATTTTGAAGTAATAAAAAAGGGGAGCAACTCTGGTTACATTTGTTGAAAAATCATCATTATCGAACTTGACCTAGATATTCACGAGTTACACTTACATACCAAAACCTAGTTTCAATCTGACTTTTTGTTCACAAGTTATAATTTGGAAACCAAAAAATTTGCAATTTTGAAGAATAAAAAGGGATGTAACTCTGGCAAGATTTGTCGAAAAATGATCGCTATCAAACTTGACTTAGATATTCATGAGATACACTTACATACCAAACCTACTTTCAATCTGACTATTTGTTCCCAAGTAACATCTGGACACCAAATATTTAGCAATTTTGAGGTATAAAAAGGGGCATAACTCGATTAAAAATTGTTGAAAAATTGTCATTATCAAACTTGACCTAGATATTCATAAGATACACTTACATGCCACACCTAGCTTCAATCTGACTATTTGTTCCCAAGTTATCATCTGGAAACCAAATATTTAGCAATTTTGAGGTATAAAAAGGGCCATAACTCTAGTAAAAATACTCAAAAAATTGTCATTATCGAAATAGACCTAGATATTCATAAGATACACTGACATACCAAACCTAGCTTCAATCTGACTTTTCATTCACAAGTTATCATCTGGAAACCAAAAAGCACACGGACGGATGGATGGACAGACGGACGACACCCATTTCTATAGTCCCCTTCGACGAAGCGTCGGGGGACAAAAAACAAATAGCCCAACCAAACAAATAAGAGTAAAGATGAACAGAATATTTTCGTTTTAGAGACAGAATAATTTGGTCTACCAACGACCATAACATTTTCACTGGAATAATCAGGAACTTTACTGATAAATTAATAAAAAAAAAAGAAAAGACAACAGTAATCTATTGCAACAAATTTACTTCATTTGCCAGTAAAAACAAAATCTGTACAACAAATTGTAATAAAATATTATGAGAACACACACCAGACATGAGAATGTTAATTACTCTCTATGTGACAATAATGTATTTCATTTATACATGTACTTTCAAACCTTAACAATATATTGTAGCTGTAATGTGTTTGAATGATATTTGTCTGTTATGAAATGCAGAGGATCTTTATTCTCTATAACGTAATAAATTTGCTAGTCTTTTGTGAAAGGCATGAGTTACTGGTCCTCATTAAAATGACAGTTTAAAAAAGGGCCTTAACATGTGCATTTGGAAACCTAAAAAAATTTGGTTAATTTCATCAAATATGGGAATAAGAGGATTTGTATATGCAAGTGACACCTTTCTCCTCACTAAATCAAGTGTCGAAAATGGACAATGAAAAATGTGTCTTCCCATATCAAATCAGAACATTGATGTATTACTGCTCGCATCTTAGGTAGCACTTGTTCTTAATTACAATAGTGTTGCAAAAACACATACAACGATCCCTAGTGATCCCTATCTGTCACCCAGATGATACATAAAAAATTCATGATTTCAATAATGTTCAAATGAAAGGAAATATTTGTGTGTCTTGTCTATCAAACAGAGCAAAATGAATATAAAACATAATGATAAATGACATGATGAAATGAATAATGAGTGTTTTAAAGATGACATGACAAAACAGAGATCTAGTCCTTCATTTCTCCTTCTTCATCTTCTTCTTCTACACCTCTTATGTACAATACATTGTTACATCTGAAAGAAAGTAAAAGGACATGATGAACTGCTTCTGTGGAGTAAAGGTTAGCATGCTCACCCCGAGTAAGATAGATCAAGTGTTTATGCCCTCATCAAGTCAAACCAAAGACTATAAATTTGGAAATGTTGCTTTTCTGTTAAGCACGCAGCATTAAGGAGTAAGTAACAAATATGGTTGGCTCGGAATCAAGATAATGTGTTCGAGTGGAGAGACATGTCTACTACTGACTGTTCTGTCAATGAGCTACATGCATGTAACATTGTAAATAAATAATCCTGTAGGTCTATTACAAAGCCGACATCATCATCATATCATTGAATTGTTATTTGTTCTTGCCATGACACAGCTGAAAAATTGCTCACTAGGTTTTCAACTACAATCACGCACAAAAGGATTAAGGCTTGAGATACAAGTTGATTTATAAATCCAAATGTCAAAACAAAGCAAATTCATTTTCTTCATTCGACTATACACACTACTGTTGATACTATTTCTTATTAAAGGCATACAGGCTGTCAGAAATTATTTTTTTTATTTATATTAAAAGTTGCCAATATTCGATGTTTTACACTAATAAAAGGTTCTGAACAAAAAGCCAGGTTTAAAAATCTGTCATAATGTCGTGATTAGTGAAAAGAATGCTTAGCATCATCTGTTGGTGGAATCGCTATTAACACATGATTGATTATGAACTGGCTGCAGTTCCGAAGTTTGCTGAGCAGCGTGTGATAACGGCTATAAATAACTGAGGATGGATGATGAGGTAAGTATATTGCATGTAAATTCATTAGAATTAAAATAATTTAAGAAACATATCTATGGGTAACACTATATGTCTCTGCCACTTAGTGGCGGGGACATACAAATGTAATAAAAAAAATATATATTCCGGTAATGCTGCTACAACCCAATCCAATTTCTTTTTTAAATCAATTTACTATACATCACTGGGGTAAAGCTGATGACCGTAACTGTAAATTACGGTCATCCCAAGATGGCGGACATGAAATTATGTACGAATTTTTTTTGTCGATTAAATTGTTTCTATAATGTATTTTAAATGACACATGCATCAGTACGATAGTAATCTGTGAACTTTTCACAATGAAATCACAAATTATGAATAAAAATGTATATGAAAGAGAAAATCCGATTTTAAAAAATCGCTAAGATGACCGTAATTGAAAACTGCAATTACGGTCATCTTAACGATTTTTTTAAATCGGATTTTCTCTTTCATATACATTTTTCAGTCGTAAATTGTGATTTCCTTATGAAAAGTTCATAGATTACTATCGTATCAATGCATGTGCCATTTAAAATACATTACAGAAACAATTTAATCGACAAAAAAGATTCTTACATGATTCCACGTCCACCATCTTGGGATGACCGTAATTGCAGTTAACTATTAATCTGATAAAACAAATCAAAGAAGCATGTAATACATTTGTACTTCTATGAAATAATTCTTGATAACCAGCTTTAGTCTAGAACTCTACTGGTAAATACCAGTCTATGCCAAAAACATTTTGACAAACCAGCCTGAACAGCATTTTAGAATAAGTTTTTCTATTTGATTAAGCAAATTTTATGTAATTTTTTCTAGCCAGAAACAAATTTTAATAGACAGCGGCTTAGGGCTAGTAGTTTTTGGTGCAGACTGAATACGGTACCTGATTAAAACTTCTCCAAGATTCCCTGTTTGTATACCATCAATATATTCCTCTGTGTTGGCAAGCTGTCAATACAAACAGAAAATTCAATTAACAATGAAAACAAAATGTCTTCTAATACATTCGAGTTCCAAGGAAATTTAGTTATACATGTATATAGTATCAGTTTTCTTTAACTTTGAAATAATAATTATGATCCTATGTATATATAAAATCAAGGACTATAGAATGAATGATTTGTTGTGGTTACCATTGACTTTTAAAAAAAAGTATATTTGGATGTACATGTATAAATTTTGAACATGTTCACTGACCGAAAATTGCAAATCTTGTATTTTCTCGTCGATTTAAAATTATACATATTATTATATATAAAATGTAACAATGCTAAAGATTTTAAGCTTTGGAGACTTTATTCTTCTCAGAAGATTGGAAAAGTTATAACACAATATTTCATGTCTTGAAAATAGAAAATATTTAATTAATCTTTATTTCATCACTATTTTCAATCAAATTTAAAAAAAGATGTGCATTTCTTTTTATAAATTTTATAATGCCAAAGAATTGTTTATTGTTGAGTTATTTATATTAGTTTCAATAGTTGTTCCATTGATTGATTGATTTTTGGTGTTTAATGCAACCTTCAACAATATTTCAGCTATATCATGTCGACCAGTTTTAATGGTGGAGGAAGCCGGATTACCTGGAGAGAACCACCGACCATGGGCAAGCAACTGGTAATCACTTGCGGATGCGAGTCGAGTGCACCCTTTTTTGTAATTTACAAAGCCGGGCACGTACCCACGACGTATTGGCGATAGGCTTGTATGTATGAGTTGTTAGATCCAGCGACCTAACTCATTGAGCCACCAGGGCCCCTAGTTGTTCCATGATTTTACCACTTGTATTTATTTAAAAAATAAATAAACAGAGTTATCGATCTTAGCTTTAGAATTCTATTTTTGCGATCTTTGATAAGTATTAACTCCTTAATCAATCCCAAACAAATCTTTAATAGTGTTGCAATTTTTTGAAGGTGAAGTTCGCGTGAATTTGTTTGTCCATACAATGCAGTGCACAGACAAAAATCGAATAAGCTTAAACATATTTAATTTCAAAATTGATCACAAGATTTAAGATTGATCATCAGGTTGGATGCTGTCATTTGGCTGATTAGTCAATGTTTCCGATGATCAGTACTAGACTAATTATACAGTTGAACCTCAAAGTTACAAGACAGTTACCTACAGATGTTCATTGTTATAAGAGGTTGAACAGGTGTGCAGTAGTGGTAATTAAGGTCAGAATGAATTTTCAAGGTTGTCTAAAAACTGGTCAATACTAGTATTATTGACTGGGGCAGTGGTTAATATACTGGTTAAAACCGGTCAAGTTTACCTGCAAGTTCATGTATCCATCAACTGACACCAGATAACCTTTATACTCCATACCCCATTTTAGTTTGACCATCACTGGTTTTCCTGTAAGTCCATTCAGGAATGGCTTAGGGTTCATAGGTAAGGCCTGAAAGATTGATCATTTAAACATGAATTATGTACATTGTACATATACAAAAATGTAGTCTGTCAATTACTGATTTTTCAGTTATTTTGTTGTCAGTTACATGTAATATAAATTAGCCCCGATTGATGAAAAATACATTCATACGATTCGATATATGATTTTCTCTCTAGTTATCGTGTTTCTAAGTATAAGGAACTGCGGGAAATAATTCGAAAAAAGCTAAAACCCCGAGAGTTCTGAACTTCCGTTTTTAATAGGTGGCGCTGTTACTTTCACTTTGTGTCTCATGGCGTTCTCTACTAGAGTGAATTCCTGACAAAAACGACCGCTGTGCCTTCACAAGAGGTAGTCGAGGGGAGGTCATGACATTTTTTTAAAAGAATAAGGTCTTGGGAGTTGAACCAAACAGGGTTTTGAATATATTAGAAGGAATTTAAAAAACAAACATGACTTGAAGCAAGCGGGGGTAAAAAAGGTGTCCGCCCTTGTTATTCATTGATAGTATATTTACGTGGATAGTGACCGAATAGTATTTTACTGAACTGAAATACACGAAGATCTTGTTGGGTTAATACACTTTGACACAGTATTTGCTCTATCGGGGTGCAATGATTTGTTTAATGAAAATAGTGACACTTTCAAACTTAATCTGGTATCTCATATTTTAACACGTCACGTCTCTCATTCTTGTATTTACAATTTATTTGATATTTTATGCAATCACCTTATGTTTTATTATGCTTATATGCCCCTTCGTGGGCCCTTTAATTTGGACCAATAAAATCTTGCATCTTGTAATCAGATTTTAATTTTTATAGGAAAACAGGACTTTGAATCACTATTCCTGTGAAGGTTGAACCATATAAGGTTTTAGAAATTTTGAAGTGAGATAGGTAAAATTTCCTTGTTAATCTGTATAGTGAAATGGCATACATAAGGGATTTGGATCATTTTGTGTGATGATTCTAACCCACCATCCCCCTTTTCCTAATTGAAAAAACACTTATTTGCTTATTGTAAATGTACTATCCATACAAAAAGAATTCAAAAGCTATAAATGGTTACTTCACTTGTTTTGCAATATATACGGAACAATATAAACTTACTGCCATTGTGTAGTTTATGAGGAAATAACAAAGTGATAAAATAAAGAGCGTGGTCTGTTCGTTCGCCGCCGGTCGATAATTAAAATTTTAGGAATATTTGCTTAAATCGCGAGAAACGAACTTCCGGATAAGAAAGAAATATAAATAAATATTCGTACTTTACGTCTATCTGAAGTTATTTCTAGTATAATTTTAAATTAGAGCTAATAAGAATAACAATAGCGAAACATTATGGAAAATTGATAGATTATTTGTTAAAAAATCGTTTTGTTTGTAAAATAAAGAAAACAGAGAGTTGTTTCCCCTTGCACATGGAAAATGGGGGTTGTGTGGTAAATTAAATCAGCTATTTATCTTAATAACATTGTTCTTGCTCATTCAAACTGATAGAAGATCTGTTTTAATTAATCTTTAATTGTTTTGAAGTAAAAAAAAATCAGAGATCAATTAAAACTTAAATACTGAGATATTTATGTCAAGTGTCGAAGTGATTTTGTGATTAGAAACAAAATGTTTATTATGCCAATTATGGTGCCCATCATGTTACACACATCCTAGATACCTATACTCAGTCAGTCCTCCTCTCAAGGCCAGCTAGCTCATATATTATTGCATAAAATAACTGTTCATTATTCATGTTATTATACATAATTACTCCTGCATGTTGTATTATGTAAATTATGTTGGTTTTGTGTTTGTGTGGTATTCTTTCTTTTTTGGATTTCTCTCTTTGAATGTTTTCTTTATATGCCCCTTGTGGTCCCAAAATTGGTTTAATAAAATTATCTTATCTTATCTTATCTATTTATTTATCTGGCCTATTTATCAACAGAAAATCCTGATATAGTTGCTCTACAGGAGACTAAGATTGACTCTAACATTAAATCAAATGAACTCATACCAGAGTGTTTAGAATACAACATATACCGTAACGACAGAACTGCGAATGGCGGAGGAACAATGCTACTAGTAAAAACTTATCTTAAATCAGCACCTCTAAGGCAAGTAGAAAACGGATCAGAATCAATATGGTGCAAAATCAACATACAAGGCAAACATCATTACATAGGAAGCTGGTACAGACCACCAGTTGCCCCAGCGGATAACATCTTCCTACTCCAGGACCAATTTGACAAAATCAAGCAGCTTGGTAATTATATATAAGACACATCAACAGCCATGCATACATGTACTAGACGACTTCAACTACCGCAAAATAAACTGGCAGACAATGCTTAACAAGGACTCAAACTCGTGTTTGGCGGATAGTGATGGTCAGTCTCTTATTGACATCGTGAATGAGGCCAGTGCCGAACAGCTAGTACTATTCCAACGAGAGAAAGAAACACACTAGATCTCCTGATAACAACCTTACCTGGACTATTCACTGACATCAAATCACCGGATAGCTTAAGCGACCATGACATTGTTATGGGAACACTGAAGTGCAAAGCGCCAAGGAAAACTAGACCAAAAAGAGCCTACTATCAGTACTCAAAGGGAAACTACAACCAAATGAGAGAAGACACACATAATTTTACAAAAGATAAATACTTCAATGGTCATATTCACAACAGGACCGTAGAAGAAAACTGGAAAATGATCAAACTTCATCATGGAAACAATCATTACCATGGATAAAACAACCATATGAAATCCCTGATCAGAAGACGTAATAGAACCCATGCAAATTACAAGAAGACCAACAGCAGTAGAATTAAGAGAAAATAGCAAGAACTACGAAAATCAGTAAATAAGGAAGTAAATGAAGCACACAACACCTATGTAAACAACCTTATAGGAGATATAAAAAAAGGACTCAAAACCATTTTGGAATTATATAAACAACCAAAAGGTAGACAAACAGGGAATTCCACCTCTCCTGACAAAAGACAACAAATCTGCAGAAACCGACAAAGACAAAGCCGAAACCCTCAATCATCAGTTTACCAGCGTCTTCACACGTTCAGAGTACGATTCAATACCATACCATCAACTAACAACAGAAAGTATGAGTAAGATCATAGTCACCAAAAAAGGAGTAGAAAAAAATACTAAAAGGATTGAACATTACCAAAGCAAAGGGTCCAGACAACATCCATCCAAGAGTGCTAAAAGAACTGGCTTCTGAACTCTCTGAAGCTATGGCTCATCTTTTCTAGCAGTCCATTCAGACACGGGATCCATACCAAGCGAATGGAAACAGGCCAACATATGCCCACTGTTTAAGAAGAACAATCGATCTATCCCAAGTAACTACAGGCCGGTGTCACTCACGTGCATTTTATGTAAACTTTTGGAGCATATCATTTGCTCAAATCTGATGCAGCACTTTGAAAAAAACAACATTCTCAACAACAGACAACACGCCTTTAGAAAAAATCACAGCTGCGAGACTCAACTTGTAAACGTAATCCATGATTGGGCTACAACCATCGACAACAGGCAACGGGTTGACATATTCATCTTAGACTTCGAAAAGGCATTCGATACAGTCCCACATGAGCTACTGAAAAGCAAACTTCACAGATACGGTGTACCAAAAAACATCATGAACTGGATCGATTCCTTCCTGTCCAACAGACAACAATGTGTCGTTGTAAATGGATGTAAATCTGAAGAGTCGGCCGTAGTGTCAGGAGTACCCCAAGGAACGGTGCTGGGGCCAATACTATTCCTCGTCCACATCAACGACATAGCAGATAATGTTACATCAGAAATTAGACTATTTGCAAATGACTGTGTCTGCTACAGGGAAATCAACAACTCCAACGACTAAGCAGAGCTCCAAAAAGATATAGACACCTTAGGAAAATGGACGATATCAGGGGGAATGAGGTTCCAACCTGTCAAATGAAACATGATAACCTTAAGCCGCAAAAAGAAGACCATAGAATATAAATATACTCTGAAAGGCACAGAACTGGAATTCCTAACATCAATAAAATATCTTGGAGTGAACATCACGAATGACTTACATTGGGGGAAACACATAGAGGAAATATGTAACAAATCCTATAGAACACTGGGATTATTAAAGAGGAACCTGTCATCATGCCCCATGGAAGTTAAGCTACGGGCATATAAAGGACTCATTAGACCTGTCTTAGAATATGCCAGCACAGCCTGGGACCCACATCAATCTTACCTACAAGAAATAGAGGCTCAGTGGGCTGAGCCTGTGTCGCTCACCTTTCATTCTGCTTTGAGGAAACTTAATACAGAACCTTCCATAGTGCTTCCCACCAAAATGTCGGTTCATTTTGGCAAAGCAGTTTCAGAGAATTTGAATTTGAAATTCAATTTTTGTGCTTAACGCCACATTCAGCAATATTTCAGCTATATCAATTTATCATGGCAACCAGTTTTAGAGATGGAGGAAGCCGGAGTACCCGGAAAGAACCAATGACAATGGGCAAGCAACTGGTAAACTTTATCACTTGCGGCTGCAAGTCGAGTGCACCCGTTTTTGAATTTACAAAGCTGGGCGTGAACCCGCTGTATTGGTGATAGGCTTGAATGAGTTGCTACAGCCAACGACCTAACTCATTGAGCCACCAGGGCCCCAGTTTCAGAGCAGAAGATCTTTAGAAATCGACCAATCTAAAAAAAGAATTGCTTATGGCAGCCATGTTTGTTAATGGATCAAAACGAAATGAGCAATATCTATAGAGGATCTTCCGTAGATGCTTCTTACCAAGTTTCATATCATTTGGCCAAGCGCTTCAGAGGAAAAGCTGTTTTAGAAATTGACCAATAAGCCATATTTGTTAATGGATAGGGATGAAATGAGTAATCTTTATAAAGGACCTCCCATAGATGCATCCTACCAAGTTTCAGTTCATTTGGCCAAGCGGTATCAGAGAAGATTTAAAAAAATAGGCCATTCAGAATCAAGAATTGCTTGTGGCGGCAATGTTTGTTAAGGGATCAGAACGAATTGAGCAATCACAACAGAGAAATTTCCATAGATGCTTCCTACCAAGTTTCGGTACATTTGGCCAAGCGGTTTCAGAGAGGAAGAATCTAAAAAATCAGCCAATTAGAAAGAAGAATCGCCTGTGGTGGCCATGTTTATTAACGGATCAGGACGGAATAAGCAATCTTTATAGAAAACCTTCCGTAGGGGCTTCCTACCAAGTTTAAGATCATTTGGCCAAATGGTTTCAGAGGAGAAGATTTTTAGAAATTGACCAATCAGAAACAAAAATTGCCTGTGGTGGCCATGTGGACTTGTTAATGGATCAGGACGAAATGAGTAATCATCATAGAGGACCTCCAATAGATGCATCCTACCAAGTTTCGGTACATTTGGCCAAGCGGTTTCAGAGAAGAAGATTCTAAAAAATCAGCCAATTAGAAACAAGAATCGCCTGTGGTGGCCATGTTTATTAACGGATCAGGACGGAATAAACAATCTTTATAGAGGACCTTCCGTAGGGGCTTCCTACCAAGTTTCGGTACATTTGGCCAAACGGTTTCAGAGGAGAAGAATTTTTAAAATCGACCAATCAGAAATAAGAATTGCCTGTGTCGGCCATGTTTGCTGATGGATCGGAACGAAATGAGCACTCTTTATAGAGGACTGCCTATAGATATTTCCTACCAAGTTTCGGTTCATTTGGCCAAGTGCTTTCAGAAGATAAGATTTTTTTTAATCAACCAATCAGAAAAAAGAATCGCCCGTGGCGGCCATGTTTGTTCACGGATCCGGACGAAATTAGCAATCTTTAAAGAGAACCTTCCATAGATGGTTCCTATGAAGTTTCAGTTCATTTGGCTGAGGGGTTTTAGAGGCATATTTATCTGTAATTCAATTCAGAGATACAGTGACTATTATATATTAACGGACCCTGAGTAAACCGGAATCCTGTCCATTCCGATCTAAACTTCAAGTCCACAGTTTTTCCTTAATAATCTTTGTTAAAAATCATTGAATAAACCGGACACCGCACATTCCGAATTCTGGCCTTGACTTGCGGTCCCAATACACTAATTACGGTTATAATTTATCTCCGTAAACCGGTCATGATCAGATCAATCAACCGTGTGTTTACATATATTATATGTGAATATCGATCGGTAGTAATTCAAGGGGCGTCCGAGGAGAAACGTATTGAAAGTGTTTATCGAAGTGTGTATATTAGCACACCTGTAATTAGTGATCACTGGTAACTCATGTGGTTAATGTTTAAATGTTCATTAAATATCAAACAAACATGGATTCAACACCTTAAAAGTGAAAGCTTAATCAAGATGAATTATATACAATAAATTTCGACGGCACGCTTTTAAAATATCCAACATGGGGGAATCCTTCCCGAAAACAATGCATATGTTGACAATGATCATAAATGAACAACAAACAATGCCTTATTATTTAAGTTATGAACTAGCATCCAAGCCATACAATCATAACTTGAGATAATTTATTGCTAATCGGATTATAGTCTTCACAGCTGGGAGTATTCAAACTTCCAGACTTGTCATAAAAAATTACAAATACATTTTGATTCCTCTTTTCTTTTTATCTCAATCACAGGCACTCGACGTTAAATGAATAAAATGTAGGGTCAATGTGGAACAAAAATATTGTCGTAACACTATTTTTTACCCATTAATTGAACCTACATTTTATTCATTGAACGTCGAGTGCCTGTGTTTCAATCATTAAAAGCGTGTGTGAACACAGTCTGGCAGTCTAATTATACACTAGGTAATTATGACACATTTATACATACACACATTCAATCTTATCGACAGCATTATTGATTATTTTACGCACGGTTAGATATAGTCACACTTTTATTTTTAGCTTTATTTTCGTATCAACATTTACTTGTTCAAAACACAACTGCACTAGAGAGCATTACAAATGTACGGCAATTCTCTGAATAATTCAAAAGTATTTTTACACATTTAATGATTTTGTGGAATAGTGTCCAAACAAGTAAAGAAATATGAAAATATTAGACAGCAGTAAATGTGCACTCTCCTGCAAAATAAAGAATCTGGACAAAATCCCATGCATTCTGCATATAAGAAATTACGATACTCAATTATTTCAAAACAATTCCTATTTTGAATTGTTAGTTAAGCAATTCAGTCATTGCAATTCTAATGTAACAGTCTATCCACTAAAATTTGATTTGGGTTAAAACTCAGGATCGCAAAAATTAAGTACATTGTATACCGCTAAAAAAATCCACCAATTTGGAACAAAAACGCGAAATTTGGCTCCAGTGAAAAAACACTTACATGGTAGTCTGAGTGTAGACACTGAATAAACCCGCCCACTGTCAATAACGGCAGTGAAACGTGGTCCCAATATGGTGGCCGGTTTACACAGGTTTCACTGTAACTGCATTTTGAATACAGATATCTATTTTTAAACTAGAGTTTAATCTCCTTTTTAACAGAAAAAAATATGTTTTAGAAATTAATCAATTAGAAACAAGAATCGCCTGTGGCGGCCATGTTTGTTAATGGATCGGGATGAAATTAGTAATTTTCATAGATGCTTCCTACCAAGATTCGGTTCAATTGGAAAAGCAGTTTCAGAGGAGAAGATTTTTAACTAGAGGCTCAGTTGGCTGAGCCTGTGTTGCTCACCTTTCATTCTGCTTTGAGGAAACTTAATACAGAACCTTCCATAGTGCTTCCCATCAAATTTCGGTTCATTTTGGCAAAGCAGTTTCAGAGAAATTGAATTTGAATTTGAATTTTGGTGCTTAACGCCACATTCAGCAATATTTCAGCTATATCATGGCGACCAGTTTTAGTGGTGGAGGAAGCCGGAGTACCCAGAGAGAACCACCGACTATTGGCAAGCAACTGGTAAACTTTATCACTTGCGACTGCAAGTCGAGTGCACCCCTTTTTGCAATTTACAAAGCTGGGCACGAACCCACGCCATATTGGTGATAGGCTTGAATGAGTTGTTAGATCCAACGATCTAACTCAATGAGCCACCCGGGCCCCAGTTTCAGAGAAGAAGATTTTTAGAAATCGACCAATCTAAAACAAGAATTGCCTATAGCAGCCATGTTTGTTAAAAGATCAAATCGAAATGAGCAATCTCTATAGAAAACTTTCCATAGAGGCTTCCTACCAAGTTTCATATCATTTGGCCAAGCGCTTCCTACCAAGTTTCAGTTGATTTGTCAAAGCGATTTCAGAGGAGAAAAATGGAGAAAGCATCAGAGATGCAACAGCCGAGTTGCAAGTCAAAATCATTTGGTCTTGTTTTATAAATAAGTAAGAAACTAAAGAATAAACAAGTTAACTCGGCTATAAAAAAAAACTTTCGGTAGGGCATGGGGATGACCACCGGGCCTCAACTCTTGGGGCATTTAATTTGTCTATTCACCCTGATCATAAATTATACATGGTTTAAAGGTGGGGATCTCAATCACATAAAAAAGTTCACTTCAGGTAGGGGGTGGGGTATGATCCCCCTGGGCCTGAGCTATAAGGCATTTAATTTGTCTAGTCACCCTGATCATAAATATATATGGTTTATGGGGTGGGGATCTCAACCATTAAAAAGTTCACTTCAGGTAGGGGGTGGGGTATGACCCCCCGGGCCTGAGCTATAAGGCATTTAATTTTCCTAGTCACCCTGATCATAAATATATATGGTTTAAGGGTGGGGATCTCAACCATTAAAAAGTTCACTTAAGGTAGGGGGTAGGGTATGAGCCCCTGGGGCCTGAGCTATAAGGCATTTAATTTGTCTAGTCACCATGATCATAAATATATATGGTTTAGGGGTGGGAATCTCAACCATTAAAAAGTTCACTTAAGGTAGGGGGTGGGGTATGACCCCGGTGCCTTAGCTATAATGTATTTAATTTGCCTTACGTCACCCTGATCATAAATATATATGGTTTAGGGTGGGGATCTCGGTCGCATTTTTCTATACAGATTCCCCAGCGGGGTGGGGCTGAGCCCCGGGGATAAAAAATGTTGAATGCACAACTTCACATTGGCATCTCCACCCATGCCAAATATTATGTTTCTATCTTTTGTAGTTTCAGAGAAATGTGTAATTCTCAAAATATGTACTTTTTCTAAAACAAATTTCGGTTCATTTGGCCAAACGGTTACAGAAGAGAAGAATTTTTAAAATCAGCCACTCAGAAACAAGAGTCGCCTATGACGGCCATGTTTGTTAACGGATCGGGACGAAATGAGCAGTGAGGCCCTTCCATAGATGCTTCCTACCAAGTTTCAGTTCATTTGGCTGAGGAGCTTTAGAGGCATATTTATCTGTAATTCAATTCATAGCTAACTGTATTTGACTAATATCTATATTTAAACTTAGTGGTAAGTCTTCCAGGGAAGACATGTGTCGCCTGCGAACTTATTTTCTTTAGATTACTTCATCATTGAAAGTAACATCATGATGAAAAAGTATATTATTCTAAAATTTGTGATATACAAAAAAATGTAGTTAGTTTTGACTGATGAAGTTTATGAAAATTACAATTTATCCTGACATGATGAATTATTTGAAGGATGGGATATTATCATGCGAATAAAAATAATCTATAGCTAAGTTCCATCAAAAAGGATGTGGACATGCGATACAGTTCTCCATACTGATGCTCTGTGCCATATATCAGGATGCTAGTCTGTGTGGTTCCTGGGAAAAATGTGACAAATTTTTCTATCTAAAACTATTCTAAGTTGCGGTGGACATGCGCAGATTCGAAACTATCTTACACGATACAGTTCTCCATACTGATGCTCTGTGCCAGATATCAGGAAGCTAACCTGTCTGGTTCCTAAGAAAACAAGGTGTTGCACGCTACGTCGTGCTAAGAATACCCCCACTCGTTCATTTGTAAGTCACACGGTAAACAGGAAGTAGATGTGTGGTAAACCTGGAAAGGGGAGACACGGTACAAGTCACCATGCCAAAGCCATATATCAAATATAAAATCATTTCTTCCAGTAGAAGCTGAGATAACTGTTACGAAAGTTTTCATTATGGCAAACATGAATGAAAGCACCAAAGGTGATGTTAAACGATCGAACATGCTTGCATGTAGATTTTTTGTATGCTATGCACAATCGCAAAATATCAGTATATTTCTAGAAAAAGATGTCAAAATAGTAAATTGAGGGCAAACTCCAGAGACATCAATATGTTATTCACATATAGGGGGAACTACTAATATAATTATTGAGTAGTGCCAAAAATGGAAAGAACAGTTGGTGTAGGAGCTACTACCATAGCATGCAACAACCCAGTTTTACATTCTATTACATTATTATTTTATTTCCCATCAACTGTTTACCAGACACTACATCTGTTTTGAAGGGGCAAGCAAATCAATGTGACAGTCAAAGTGAAATATAGTGCATTTGTGGGTTTAATTTTATACCTTGGAAAAGGGAAATATTTTTCTATATGGGGTCTTTTTCGCGGAAGGGGAAAGTGATTCTTGAAAAAATTTACAACACTTATTAATAGATCTGACGATGAACTTTTATCCAATGATATACATTGCATATATATATAGCCTTCCGAACACAACATCCGTGTCCTTTCCATTTTTATCTTTTTTGTTTTGAAGCCAACATTAACATTCAGTTCCCGGAATTCCCTCATCCATTTACGGACACCTACTGGAGTATTATACAGGTTTTTTTTCCATTATTTGTGTCCAAGTTTGTTTGCCGGTTGCCCTACATCGATACTTTCATTTCATGCTTATTTTTATGCGGAACATACTTTAAAAGAATGTATTGTTGACATAAATACGTCAGCAGTGAGTCAAGGTAAACAGGTCAAAACCTCTTCAGGATTTTCTAGACTTTTCATTAGATAGTACGTCAAACATTAGAACATGTGTTGTCTAAAGCACTGGTTCCCAATCCTGAACAAAACTACGATGGTCGAGAACTAACGACACTGACAAACCAGTTGAATTGTAACCCCCAGCAGCGTAGGATATAAATAGACTATATGTTTTAAAATTTATTCTAAAATT
>MJUT01044294.1:533936-556135 GCA_002080005.1 Gigantidas platifrons | reverse complement strand
TAAACGTTGGCTGAAAAGGGGCACTTTAATGCGCAGAGCTTCTATAGCTACCGAGTTAATATGGTCAGTACTTGATTCGTGCTCTTTAATTTTATCTAGTCTAAGTGACACACATCCTGTTGTAGCCCATACATTTTTCATATTGTGTCTGGTACACAAGAAACACTTCATACTATTTTCAACACACTCAAGCCATGGTCGATTTAACTTCCAATTGTTATGAAAGCCCACTTTGTGACCACTATGTCTTTTTCTAGGAGTGTCAGGGGGGTCTGAATCAGTTAATTTTCTATTTAATGGGTTAATCTGTGGTTCATTTACTTCAAAAAATAAAGATTGTTGCCTAGAAAATTATGAACTTCAATCCAAAGCAGAACAAAATTTGATATAATTGATCTTAAATTTTGTTTATACCAATGTTGTAAAGTTTTTCAAAATATCTGTTTTGTAATGGATGTCTATTTACGCATGTGTGTTATTACTACAGGTAATGTATAAAACTGGTTGTTGCTAAATATTGTCTTTGTTTCAGTTTAAGTAGACAGGTTTTTATTTCAGATTAAACTTAAGTGGTTTTATTGTGTTTTGATAATAAAATAATGTAAATGGCATATTAGATTTTGTTAATTTTGGTTTGTTTCAAGTAAAAATGTATAACAAAGGGAAATAACTCATTTTTTATATCGACTTACGAAGTTGAAAAATACGATGTCAAACTTTTGTTTTCCTTTGCCACTTTCTTTCAAACGTCTTTTCCGGGAAGGCATTGTGAATGATATGAATTTCAAAGTTCAAATTTTTATAATTACCGTGAAATCTATTCAGAAAATCGATCGATATACGTTACATTAGTTAATGTTCTAAATTTAACTTTGACATATTCAAATTAGATAGGGGGCGCTACAATGTAAACATGAAACAGTTGTTCGAAACGTGAACCAAACTGGCGACATATAAGCGACAAAAAATGAAAACACATATAAAAAGGGCACTTGTGTTTACGAAAAAGACATCCACGTTAGTCACAAAGGGCAGGCGTCACTCGGACAAGGGCGTGCGCTGCTAACAAAATATCAATTTCTAGATATTGAAATATCCATCCGCATAATCCGCGTTGCAACAAAGAAATACTGATAGATGAGCAAACGTGCATACAAGTACCCGATATTGAGGGGGATTTATAATATATGAATGTTGTATGCATGCTCTTTCTGATATTTAAGTTACTCGCCCTCTTACAATTGACTCTACATGGACTATAGTTTTGTCTGGGCGGAAGGTTGCGACACATGTTGTGTAAAGCAGTGTCTTCCGGTTTGCACGAGCGCTAGCATTAAACGATTTTCGATCGTTTAAAAAACTAAGCACCACTGTAAATATCTTCAGGAGATCTAATCATTGGTGTGTACTTTAAGATATTTTAACACATTTTCAAAAAAAGTCTGACCCTCCTAATAATATCCATATTTCAATTAGAGTTATCTCCCTTTCCACATATTTTTTTTTTCTTCAGAAAGCATTAAATCATAAATATGAATTGCCTGTGGTGGCCATGTTTGTTAATGGATTGGGACAAAATAAGCAGTCTTTATAGAGAACCTTACAAGGATGCTTCCTACTAAGTTTTGGTTCATTTGGCCCAGTGGTTTCAGAGGAAAAGATATTTAAAAATAGGCCAATCAAAAACAAGAATTGCCTGTGGCGGCCATGTTTGTTTGTTAATGGATCTGGACGAAATTAGCACTCATTATAGAGGACCTCCCATAGATGCTTCCGACCAAGTTTCAATTCATTTGGTTGAGGGGTTTCAGAGTAAAAGATTAAAATGTGAAAAGTTAGCTGACGACGGACGCCAAGTAATGGCAAAAGTTCACATTGCCTTTGGCAAGGTGAGCTAAAAATGACCGGCAAATTGAAAAATTTTCAGAATTTTCAACTTGCCTGAACAGATTTTTTTAAATATAACATTATGCATCATATACCTTCTAGTTGAAAGATCTGAAGTTTCAATACAATAGACAGACATAAAAAAGTTTCATACTTTTTAATAACCTGAATTTTGTTTGAAAAATTAAAACATCAATACATCAAAAACACCCTTGTGAAATGTCTAATCAACAGAAATAACAACTTTTTTTCATCCAAATTTGATGTTTTGCTATTCATGTACATTTTATGCTAGGCCCATTTCCTGCTTCCCTATCTACCATATTCACTAGTGACAATCAGATGGTGGTAACTGAAATTACCACCATCTCAACCGATGATGGCAGGTGTAAAAACAGGTAAAATCAATTCTCCTTATTTTCTTTGAAAAGTTACTCAGTTGTCCCTTACATAAGAACATTTTAACGACCCTTTGTAATCTCTTCAAGATATGCTGTTTGGTTACTTAGAATTTCGCTTTCGAAAATTTGACAAGGATGGTAGTAACTCCGTAAATATTTTTAGGCTGATTATGGTAACTTAATTCCTGGATGGTGGTAACTTCGTATTCATATTTCTACGTATCACATCAGATAAACCTTAAAACAAGGTATAGTAAGAGTATTTTTTACTTTTTATTTTAAGTTTTATCACGGCATAACTGCCAGGTGAGAAAATATTTCAGACAGTCATGCATGATCATGCATAGATACGATAACATAACCCTCATTCCGCTTGTGCTCCATTTAGGGTTACGAATCGATCTCATTCAACGTATGGGAGCAGCGCCCAGAGTGATTCACAACGGGCGGTTTTTTGTCCTAATTCCGTTGTAAGTGGTTGGAAAAATTAACGGGGGTGAAAGATAAATATATTTAGGTAAACCTTGAGGTGCTAAATAATCGCTGCAGCAATCCATGGTAGACTTATATCCATTTGAAAATTTGAATGCATGAAATCTTCTTTCTGTCCGACATTTTGTTTACAAGTTGCTAGTTCACGCGCACTTGCCTCGTTTTTGAGATATCCTTATTTGGATCAATTTTATAGTAAAACCGACTTTTTCGTAGTAACAGTTTCCATATTTGGCATATATGGATAGGCTCCGCCCATCGCGAGAGTCTACGTAAGGTGTTATGGCAGACAAGTAACAATTTTCAAATACGAAACCGGTCTTGAAGATAGAAACAGGGATTGTAACACTTATTTCGTATCACCATTACTTAAAAATTGTTGGGAATAATAAGATATGACCAGATATGCAAAAAGAAAGTTGAAATATTCACGAAACGAAAATTTTAATTTGCTCCCATACGTTGAATGAGATCGATTCGTAACCCTAAATGGACCACAAGTGGAATGAGGGTTACGTTATCGTATCTAGATCATGCATAACTCTAGAAATCCCGTTTTAACTTTTAGTACCTTATTTTGTCTGTTTTATTACGGAAGTTTAAAAAAATGTAATATAGTGAATAAAATTAAATTCTATCATTCGAGGACAAATACATGCATTTGTAAATGTCTAATCAATACTTATTTTTTTTAAGATGAGGGGCCCGGGTGGCTCAGTGAGTTAGGTCATTAGACTCTAACAGCCCATACAAGCCTATCACCAATACGGCGTGGGTTGGCGCCCAGCTTTGTAAATTACAAAAAAAGGTGCACTCAACTCGCAGCCACGAGTGATAAAGTTTACCAGTTGCCTGCCCAGGGTCGGTGGATCTCTCCGGCTACTCCGGCTTCCTCCACCACTAAAAATGGTCGCCATGATATAGTTGAAGTGCTTAAAGTGGCATTAAATACCAAAAATTCAATTCAGTTCAAAGACGACATGGCTGAAGCAGAAAGTGATATCTATATTGTGGTAAGTGAATCTTTAATATACTTAGAATTTCATTCTTGGATAAAATGGTGTTTTAAATAAATTTTGAAAATAGCTACATTCGAGGGTGAACGACCTCTTAGGTCGCCTGTATTGAAGAGAAATAAATCTTAATTCTGCACCAAATCGCTTTTTTATAAAGGGAAATGCAATTAACGGAAAATGAGACGTTTTTAAAAAATTGGGAACACCACATCGTACATTTTATTTGTTGCTTTTTATTTTATGTTAAACACATAATTTTTTTACAGATTTTCTAGATGGTTAATGATTTTATTGTTATCGTTGTTAAAAGTGTTTGTGCATAAATGAATGACTTATGTATAGTTTTTCCCATCGTCAGAAGGGAGCATGGCGGCCGAGTAGTTAGAGCACTGGACTTAAAATCACGAAATCTGACACCACTAGATTCGAGCCAAGGAAGTGTCAAGGAATCCAGGGGACCTGCCGTAGTTCGGGGGTTTCACCGTATGAGGCCTGAAAATTGGCAAACAAGGTCATTAAATACTCCCAGTAGCCCCTAGTAGTACTAGTTTTTCCCATTCCCTTTGTTTTAATGAATCAGGTTTTCAAAAGGAAATAAAATCTTTGATATGACTGTAACATTTTATTATTTTTAGGATGTTTCCCTGAGAAGTTTGAATGGTGACCAGTGTTTTTGTGAATTTGTTATTTATTCATTTGAGTGCTAGCCTTTCTATTCAGTCTAAATATGAGATAATACAAATGTTCGTATAGAAAACAGATGACGTTTCGAAATTTGCAACATTTATACTTCATCGACGACTGTCGCTTGACCATTGCGCCATCGTCGCGCGATTTTCGCCTTCTATTGTTGTTAAAAAAATAAGAAAATAAGGAAAATTGATATTACCTGTTTTTACACCCGCCATCATCAGTTGAGATGGTGGTAATTTCAGTTACCACCATCTGATTGTCACCAGTGAATATGGTAGATAGGGAAGAGGAAATGGGCCTAACATAAAATGTACATGAATAGCAAAACATCAAATTTGAAGTAATTTCATGTGTTTCTTGTCTAAAATTAAAAATGATTTCTTTGATGTCTTCTAGTAAATTGTTGTTGGGTAGTGAATACACTTTGGGAAAAAGAAAGTGTGTGTGGGGGGGGGGGTATGCAAAAATTCAAGCGGACATTGTCTGATTTGAATAATTTATTTGAATAATTTGTGTTATGTAGCTTTTAATTAACTACATCTATTTTCTTTGTTGATTTGTTGATCTCTTCTTTTTTTCTCCAAACTTTCCATTTTATTGGAGCAAATTCCTTCTCTCAGTTTATATTTCGCGCCTTTTCTGATCCTTTGTGATGCCCTTGATTTCTTCGTATATATCAGCGATAAAAGCCGAGATCATCCGGAAAAGTTTGAAAAAAGTATTACCTCCCCTAAAACAATTCAGAAACTTCCGGGGAAGTAAATTTAAAAACACAACGTTCAGTGCTAAATTGTGACTATTTAATAATAATTTGTGATCCGATGGACTTCTAACGTATTGAATAAACGGAATAATACATTAGAAAACGATGATCGCAGCTGTTACAGCGAGAAAGTGGCTTTCCAAGGAGAAATTTACTATTGAACCGAGGTAGGTGAAATTTCATGATGTCCAGTAACCAAAAAAATGGCGGCGAGTTGCCGGCCTTGTTGATATTATTGTATTTGTAGAAAAAAAAATGGGTTGTATCAAAATGTGTAAAATACGTCAAAATTAGTTGATTCTGCGTAGAGAAGGTTATAATAGAGGCACTAAAAGGAAAAATATATAGTTTTAATGAAATAACGAAAATCACATAGTCTACCCGAGCGCCTGTGTATATAATGTGGTACATTGTATATACCGATGGTAGAGAAACATCATAATCGGACAAATTATTGTATATAATATGGTATACTGATGTGGCATATAACACGATTATTTGATAAATTTCAGTATATAACATGGTATACCGATGGTTGCGAAAACTTGATTATCAGATAAATTTCAATATATAATGTGTTATACAGATGGTGCATATAACATGATTATCAGATGTTTAATTGATATGTACTAACCTTATTATCAAGTTTAGCTGATATGTACTTATCTTATTATCAGATGTTTAACTGATGTGTACTTACCTTATTTTCAGATGTTTAACTGATATGTACTAACTCATCAGATTTTAGCAGATAATTATTAACCTTATTATGAGATGCTTAGCTGATATGAACCTACCTTATTATAAGATGTTAAAATGATGTACTTACCTTATTATCAGATGTTTAGCTGATATGTACTCATATTATTATCAGATATTTAGCTGATATGTACTTATCTTAATTTCAGAGGTTTAGCTATACTTACCTTATTATCATATGTTTAGCTGATAATTACTAACCTTATTATCAGATGTTTAGCAGATATGAACTTATCTTATTACCAGATGTTTAGTTGATATGAACTTATCTTATTATCAGATGTTTAGCTGATATGAACTTATCTTATTATCAGATGTTTAGCCATTCGGATCTAGACTTGACTAACGGATACATCTCTACAGTGAGCAGAAATCAACACAACTCAATTCAACAATGGAATTACCTGTCGAGCACGCAGGGATAGATGGAAAGAAATTTACTTGGGACCTGCAAGTTAATTCCGACGCTATATCGGTCAAGCTGGTGTGGATCAAGGCTAGGAAACCCGTTGAAAAAACAGGAGAAACTACCAGCCGGCCCCAGAAAAATAAGCACCTCTCACCTTCCACCAGGAGAAGAAACGCCTGACGTATCGACCAGTGGAAGGCGAAAAGGGAAACCGTTGTTGTTACTAAAACTTGTGTTCAAACACAGACAGCCGACCTCAACCCCTCTATACACGAAACAACGCAAACAGAGCAGCTCAACAGCGACGCCAAAGCCATCAATATTCCAACAGTATCGAAAAATAAAAAAGGAGCGATCTACACAGACCAAATGTACATACACTGGTATGATACCTAAATCGAAACAAACCACCGAACCTGAAGTTATCGGCAAAGAATGGAAAACCTGTAAAGCGGTACGAAGTCCGTACGACAGAACGAAACTAGCCTACCAAACGAATTTTAGAGACGGATCAACATCTCTATCTGATCCATTCGACCCGGACAATCCAGCTCTCATCGATCGCTATCCTGAATATACTAGTACAGAAACAGATATTGGTGATAGACCACCGACACCAACACGGGATATAGATTGCAGGCAAAGACCTAGCAAGAAGAAGAAATATATGTCCGCAATACCTGAGCAGGGTAGCTGGACTTAAAACCCTCATATATACACACACACAGATGTTTAGCTTATATGAACTTATCTTATTATCAGATGTTTGGCTGACATGTACTTATATTATTGTCAGATGTTTAGCTGATAGGAACTTATCTTATTATCAGATGTTTAGCTGATATGAACTTATCTTATTGTCAGATGTTTAGCTGATAGGAACTTATCTTATTATCAGATGTTCAGCTGATATGAACTTACCTTATTTCAGATGTTTGGCTGACAATTACTAACCTTATTATCAGATGTGTAGCCGATGTATTTATCTTATTTTCAGACGTTTAGCTGATAATTACGAACCTTATTATCAGGGGTCTGTTATTCAACTTGTCTTTGACGCTAACACTGTGCTAAATTTTCTTAATCATATGATTAAATCTAATCACATAATTACCGGTAGTTTGTTGTTGAACATTGTGATTAAAGTTAATCATATGATTAAAATGTAATTAAACTAAAACACCTCCTATACCTGTGTTAAATCTTAATCACTTGATTAAATTCATATATGGCGGATGCTGCTTTTTGAAATATAGGTATGGTGCCTAGGAAAAAGCGTATTTTCCGAGGACAAAACCCACTTTTGCTTAATTATTCTGATGAACAGTTAAAAGAAAGATATATTTTAATGTTAATAATAAAAAATAATTCCAAACCATTTAAAAATCCAATTCATAATGCAGAGACCATGATCTTTTGAGTATAATCAGAGAAATATTTGTATGGGAGACATGTGTTAAAACGGTAAAATGTTAAGGAAACTAGAGGCTCAAAGGAGCCTGTATCGCTGACTTGACTTAATATTACAATATTCTGTTAAATTATTTGATTTTGATTTTTGGTGTTTTAATGCCACTTTCAACAATATTTCAGCTAAATCATGGCGACCAGTTTTAGTGGTGGAGGAAGCCGGAGTACCCGGAGAGAACCACCGACCATGGGTAAGCAACTGGTAAACTTTATCACTTGCGGCTGCGAGTCGAGTGCACGCTTTTTTGTAATTTACAAAGCCGGGCACGAACCCACGCCGTATTGGTGATAGGCTTGTATGAGTTGTTAGAGCCAACGACCTAACTCATTGAGCCAAGTGGGCCCCCTATTCTGTTAAAACGTTTCCAAATAATGCTATTATTTTTCTCATAGGGTCCCATGCCAAAGTATGACCCTTGATGGTGGCCATGTTGAAAATCCGATCAGCATCAAAATCACATAACGGAAAGTCAGTCATCCAATGATTATTTCCTGCAATTTGGTTCACCTAATGATTGTTATTGACTTATTGACTTGTCTTACTCAATGGGGTATTGACTAAGTAAATGTGCATAAATTTTGAAAAAAAACACTAGTTTGTTTTATTCCAAAATAATTTTTCGGACAAGTTGAAATTCCTGTCTATACAGAGACAAAATCTATACCTCTAACACAGGCGCTCGTGGCACGGAATTACCCCTCCCCCTTTTTTTCTATCTTTCTGTTTCCAAAAAATTTCTTTATTATTTCATCTCTTTTTCCTTAATTAGTATATATACATGTAGGATCAAAACATGTAAATTGCTGTTAACATAAGATTGCATGATTATTGACACGAACAAGTTAAAATAAGTAAAAAGAGATGAAATAATAAAGAAATGTTATTGAAAATAAATATATAAACAGAAAGTTAGAAAGTGGGGGGGGGGGAGGGGTAATTCCGTGCCACGAGCGCCAGTGCTCTACGACAAAATATGACCGCTCAGTAACAAAATATTATACCTTTGTGGCGGAAATAATCAGGAAGTTCCATAGTCTTGTATGGTAATCATTTGTGTGAATCCGTTGTTAATAAACCACTTTCATGTCTATCTGAGTATCTCATATTTATCTTCGGACCATTCATGTTAAATACTTATTCAAGAAAAAAACAAAACACATTTCTCTATTATGTCCGTAAACAGGTTAGGTAATGTCCGTTGCCCACAACGTAAATCGCAGGTATAAGAATTGAACAAAAGAAACGAATCTACGCCATATCCAGTAAGGTTTTTCTCACGTAGTCAATAACCAAATACTTCCTTGTTTCATATTACACAGACCTTAGACGATGGTCACACATGGGTGGTTTGTGTGCTATAGTCTTTCCAAATTCTATTCAATACAAATATTTAAAGATGATAATAAAAACGTATTACCAAAATCATTATTGAAAAACGTTTCTAACATCAACAATGAATAAACTTATTATACATGACCTTTGCGCGCATTTGGGGATTCAGAAATGTTACGTTTGCGTGCACGATTTTGTTACGTTTGCGCGCCTCCTCGAATTATCTAAAAAGGTAAAATACAGGTAAAAAATTAATAATTAAAAATTGTACAAAATTAATTCTGTAATCTTAAATTGATGGCCATAGGGGTTTACCAGTTTGTATCTGTATCTGTATTATACTGGAAGTTAACTTAGTCACTGAGCAAAAGTTATCCAGGAGTGTGTTTGCGCACTAGGTTCTTGTTAGTCGCGCGAAATTGCAGCTTTGAAGCTTTCTGCAGTTTTGCTGCTCACCGCACATTCTGTTAGCGTGTTCCAATCTTTCACAGTTCTTGGGAAGAAAGAATGTTTATATATCTCTGTGGTGGCTGAAAGTACTTTCATTTGTTTACTGTTGGATGTTCAGAATTTTCAGACTGTTCAGACTTTTTCAGAATTTTTAGTAATGTTCAGACTCTCTTCAGAATTTTCAGAATGTGCAGACACTGTTAAGAATTTCTAGCACAAAAACTGGTCTATTCAGAATTTCTTGACTTTGTAGTGAATGCAAGTCAAATCGCCCCACTGCAAAATCGCCTCCGTCAATATGAATATCGCACACACATTTATCAAAATAACCTCATACAAAATGTACATACATTTATTTATTTTGTCCAGATAGAAGTTTAGTATTATATAGTCTATGCAGAGACAAAATCGATACCTCTAACACAGGCGCTCGTGGCACGGAATTACCCCCCTTTTTTCCCTAACTTTCTGTTTACATATTTATTTCCAAAAAAAAAATCTTTATTTCTTTATTATTTCATCTCTTTTTCCTTAATTAGTATATAGGATCGAAACATGTATGAATATTGACCCGAACAAGTTAAAATAAGGAAAAAGAGATGAAATGATAAAGAAATAAAGAAATGTTATTGAAAATAAATATGTAAACAGAAAGTTAGAAAAAAGAGGGGAGGGGGGTAATTCCGTATCACGAGCGCCTTTGCTCTAACACAAAACATGACCGCTCAGTAACAAAATACTATACCTTTTCGGCGGGAAAAATCAGTAAGTTCCATAGTCTTATCATATGTGTGGATCCGTTGTTAATAAACCACTTTCATTTCTATCTCATTTTTATCTTCGGACCATTTTATATACTTATTCAAGAAAAAAAACAAAACACATTTCTCTATTATGTCCGTAAACAGGTTTAAATGTCAGTTGTCCACAACGTAAATCGCACCATAAGAATTGAACAAAAGAAACGAATCTACGCCATATCCAGTAAGGTTTTTCTCACGTAGTCAATAACTGAATACTTCCTTGTTTCATATTACACAGACCTTAGACGATGGTCACACATGGATGGTTTGTGTGTTATAGTCTTTCAAAATTCTATTCAATACAAATATTTAAAGATGATAATAAAAACGTATTACCAAAATTATTATTGAAAAACGTTTCTAACATCAACAATGAATAAACTTATTATACAGTTATGAATTATAATGCAATGACAGGGGGAGGGGAACGTCGTTTCCGTTATCGTATGGTAGTTGGATTTACAACTACCTATGCAATCAGTGCCTACCACCACTGATATTTTTGAGTTCGAATCTCGATCAGAGCGAGGTGTACACCAGTATGTGATAAAGTTTGTCAGTGACTTGCGACAGGTCGGTGATTTTCTCCCGGTCCTTCGGTTTCCTCCCAATAAAACTGACCGCCACGATATAACTGAAATATTGTTGAAAGTGGCCTTAAACACCATCAAACAAACAAACATCAATGACAGTGATTGAAATAATTTTGTACTTCTGGTGTAGTGCGAATTCGGTTGTGCTATTTTTAATATTAAACTCTCAAAGTTGTTAATATTTTTTCATTTCATTTTCATTAAAAAGTTTCAAAAATTTTGTTTCTCATTTAAACCTCCTGGTATGGCGAACAGAAAAATTTACCTCAAGGAAAAAAAAATTAGATTTCCTCGGAAATAAAGAAAATTTCTTTTTTGAAAATTAATTTTTAAATTTTCTTTGAAAAAACTTGAATACATGCATTATATTATATATATTATTTGCATTATGTATCCTCTATATTTAACATTTTTAACAGGAATAAATTCATTTATTATTTACAAAATATTCCACAAAGACATACATATATTTTATCGCCAAGTAAATATTTTTCGTTCTTTAAAATTATTCTTACATGTAACCAAAATATAGAAACAAGCTATTTNTTTTTGATTTTATCATATATATTTGTTTTCAAACCAAACGTGACTCACACACAGCATTGCAATTGTTCAACAGATAACATGTAATTGTTTAACAAAATCATTAAAGAAAAATAGAACTACTAATTTTAAATCCATTCATTCACGTCGCTGCCAGTCATATTTGGCAAGACTAACAAATCGTATACAATGAAACATATAATGTATAATTTCATGTTATATATTATATTGTCTGTTTATTGCCGCATGTAGTACACTATCTGTGTGTCTTGAGTGAATAAAGTACTGAGGGTTAGGTGTTAGGCTTATGGAGTTTAATGTCACTTCAACAATATTTCGGTTATATCCTGGCGGTCAGCTTTATTGGTGGAGGAAACCGGAGTATTCGGAGAAATCCACCGACCTGGCGCAAGTCACTGACAAGCGTTATCACATAATGTTGTATCCATCACCCTGAGCGGGAGCCGAACCCGCAACATCAGTGATGAAAAGCACCGACTGCATAGGTACTTGTATTTCCAACTACCATACGATCACGGCCACGACGGACCCCGAATAAAGTATTGAGGGTTAGGGGTAGGCTTATGGTGTTTAATGCCACATTATTTCAGTCATATCGTGGCGGTCAGTTTTATTGGCGGAGAAAACCACCGACTTGTCGCAAGTCACTGACAAACTTTATCACATAATGTTGTATCGAGTACACCTCGCCTGAGCGATATTCGAACTCACAATGTTAGTGGTCATAGGCACTAATTGCATAGGTAGCTATAAATCCAACTACCATACGATCACGGCCACAACGGCCCCCAATATAAAGTATGGAAGCCCCGGAAGTATACTTTTATCAGTAGTAAGTAGGGAGCAGTCTTTTTTTTATTTCCCCGATGCGGGACTGTTTTGTTTAAATATGTCATCCCTGGTTTTGGCAAATAAAAAGGATCCCTTAGTAGACTAATACATTGTGAAAATAAAACAGAAAGAACTTGTTTGATAAATAAGAAGTTGTCACGAAAAAAACGGCCCGTATTTGTTGTGAAAAGAATATTCTTATGCCTCATAGATATAAGAGTGTCTGTGGTTAGCTAAAAGAGGTCACATGTCAGTAAGACAAAACTTCATGTATCCCTAGACCGCGTGCTCCGGGGAAATAAATATCATGTATCCCACTGCCGCGTGCCCCCATGGTAACCATCAACATAAACAACTACACAAATTGAATAAAATGTTAAATTAGTTTAAAAAAATGTTTTGTTGTTGTGTGTGTAATTTCGATATAATAAACAATGCATGGCCCTTGTTGTAGGGAGATATGAAGCTTTGTTTACCCGAAGAAGTCATATTTCTCGAGGGCTTCCCTTCGCCCTCGAGAAATATGACTTCTTCGGGTAAATTTAAATAAATGTATAATATTCCGACTAGACATCAAATATAAAAAATAAACCGGCTTTGTAAATTACAAAAAGGGTGCACCCGACTCGCAACCGCAAGTGATAAAGTTTACCAGTTGCGTGCCCATGGTCGGACTCTGTTCAGAATTTTCATAATGTTCAGACTCTCTTAAGAATTTCTAGCACAACAACTGGTCTATTCAGAATTTCTTGACTTTGTAGTGAATGCAAGTCAAATCGCCTCCGTCAATAGGAGTATCGCACCCACATTTATCAAAATAACCTCATACAAAATGTACATACATTTATTTATTTTTTCCAGATAGAAGTTTAGTATTATATAGTCTATACAGAGACAAAATCGATACCTCTAACACAAGCGCTCGTGGCACGGAATTACCCCCCCCCCTCTCCTCTTTTTTTTTCTAACTTTCTGTTTACATATTTATTTCCAAAAAAATTCTTTATTTCTTTATTATTTCATCTCTTTTTCCTTAATTAGTATATATAGGATCGAAACATGTATGAATATTGACCCGAACAAGTTAAAATAAGGAAAAAGAGATGAAATGATAAAGAAATAAAGAAATGTTATTGAAAATAAATATGTAAACAGAAAGTTAGAAAAAAGAGGGGAGGGGGGTAATTCCGTGTCACGAGCGCCTTTGCTCTAACACAAAACATGACCGCTCAGTAACAAAATTCTATATCTTTTCGACGGGAAAAATCAGTAAGTTCCATAGTCTTGTATGGTGAGGCCAAACAAAAATATATGTGTTTAGGGTTTCATCCCTAAAAAAAATAAGGTAGGTAGGTAGGGATTTTTTTTTGTACATGTACAATGAATTCTTTGTTTTGTTGTATGTGTAGTATATGTTTTCACTAGCTTATTATTACGTTCTAAGTATGTCAATATGATAAATTTGTCAAATTTGTACTGTATAGTAGAATGCACTGTGTGTTGCTTTACATCATCCCATAAGGCCAAATAAAGTTAATTTTTCATATTCGAACTCTTCGGCCTTTTGGTCGATGCCCGTTCTACATACTGCTTTGAATTCATAATTCTTTTCGTCAAACGATCCTTCATTCGAAAAATAACTGATTTAAGTCGAATTTGTCAGGGATGGTTGTCATGACACTTTTCGCATTCATGTGATCGCATTGTTTATATCGGACGGCTGTCGGTCAGAAGCCATGCTTTCACTTGTCTGGGTGAATTGAGCGCTTGAAATCAAATTACGTTTGCGCGCAGGATTTTGTTACGTTTGCGCGCCTCCTCGAATTATCTAAAAAGGTAAACTACAGGTAAAAAATTAATAATTAAAAATTGTACAAAATTAATTCTGTAATCTTAAATTGATGGCCATAGGGGTTTACCAGTTTGTATCTGTATCTGTATTATACTGGAAGTTAACTTAGTCACAGAACAAAAGTTATCCAGGAGTGTGTTTGCGCACTAGGTTCTTGTTAGTCGCGCGAAATTGCAGCTTTGAAGCCTTCTACAGTTTTGCTGCTCACCGCACATTCTGTTAGCGTGTTGCAATCTTTCACAGTTCTTGAGAAGAAAGAATGTTTATATATCTCTGTGGTGGCTGAAAGTACTTTGATTTGTTTACTGTTGGATGTTCCTGATGGACCTTGGTTATATTCAATATTGTTATCAGCGGGTATAGCTACCAGGTCATTGACTATTTTGAAAAGAAGGACAAGCCTTTGTTCTTTTCTCCTTTCATTTAGTGGCTTCCAGCCGAGTTCGTTCATCATTGCGGTGACGCTACTGGTTCATTTGTAGTTACTATAGATGAAACTGGCTGCCCTGCGCTGTACGTTCTCTATGCGGTCCATGTGCTTTTGTAGGTGTGGGTCCCATACTGTACTTGATTATTCGAACAGCGAGTGCACTAAGGAGATATAGGCTGTTTCTTTGAATTTTCGGTTGCAATGTCTGAGGTTCCTTCTGATGAATCCAAGGGTGGAATTGGCTTTATTACAGATTTTATTGATATATGTTGACCATTTTAAGCTTTCACTGATGATAACACCAAGGTACGGATTTTCCTGCACATGTTCCAAAATATGATTGTTGAGAATGTAGTGTGTAGTTAGTGGATTTCTACTTCTGTTACTAGACATAATGTAGCAATTGGTGGCATTAAAACGCATCCCCCATTTTGTTGCCCATCTCTCTAGTGATTGAAGGTCGGTTTGAAGTTGTTGTTGGTCCTGTTGTGTTTTGACCGATCTATATAGTAAGCAGTCGTCTGCAAAGAGTCTGACCTGGCATCTTACACATAGTGGAAGGTCATTGATGTGACACAAGAAAAGAAGAGGTCCAAGGACGGTTCCTTGGGGTACTCCAGATTCTACTGAGCATGATGATGAAGACTCTCCTTCGACTATTACTCATTTGTTTATTTTCCCGTCAATTCCATCATTATTTAATTTGTGTAATAATTGTTTGTGTGGTACAGTGTCAAATGCTTTACTGAAGTCTAGAATAACTAGGCCGGTCTGTTTCTTGGCATCAAATGATTTCATTATATCATGCATTGTTATAATTAGGTGGGATTCACATGAATGACCGCTTCGGAAGCCATGTTGTAAAGATGTTAAGTTTCTGTTATTTTCTAGATGTTTAACTATATGCCTGCAGATTATGTGTTCAAGAAGCTTGCAACATACACATGTAAATGACACTGGTCGATAATTTGAGACTGTGTGTTTATCGCCTTTTTTAAATATCGATGTTATGTTTGCATTTCTCCAGTCAGATGGTAATTCGCCTTTTGTTTAGCTGGGTTGGAAAATGTGACTCATTACGGGTGCAAGTTCTGCAGTGCACGCTTTTATGACCTTGTTAGCGATGTTATCCGGACCACTTGCTTTATTTATGTTTAGATTGGTTAACAACTTCACAACTCCATGTACCTCTATGTTTATATCGCTAATGCTGGGGTATTTCGGTTCACTCACTTCTGGTAGCGGTTCCTGTGCATTTTCTTTTGTGAAGACCGACTTGAATTGGTCATTCAGCAGTTCTGCCTTTGATTTTCTGTCTTGGTGAAGTATTCCATTTTTCATTATTCCAGCAACGCCGATATTGTCTGTGCGCTTTGACTTAATGTACTTCCAAAACGGTTTACTGTTGCCCCCTTCAAGTGCTGATTCAAGTACATTGTTTACATAACTCCAGTGAGCTTGTCTTACAGCTTTTTTTGCGTTGCACACTTTTGAAGCCTGTATTTGTCCCAGTCTTCTGTTCTTTCTCTCTGCTTAGCTCTTTGGAATAACTGGTGTTTCTTTCGAATCATGTTCGTCTTTATTTGAGAGCCACGGTAAATTGTGTCTATTTAGTGTAAGTTATTTCGGTACATTTAGGCCGAGTGTGTTGTTTATTCCGTTTTTAAGTTCTGTCCATTTTTCTTCTACTGAGGTCTTACTTTGTATGATTATAGTGCATAGATCTATGATATCTGTCTTAATTTGATCCCAGTTCGCTTTTTTAAATATGTTTATTTCTCTTCTTTTAGGTTTGTTGTATCTGGGTTTGAGATCTGTGTCTACAATGATCATATTATTGTGGTCAGATATACCTGGGATTGTGTTGCAGGATTTTACTAAGCTTGGTTGGTTCGTCAGGAAAAGATCAAGGATATTATTTTCTCTACTTGGTTTTAGTTGTAGTTGTTCAATTCCAGGATCTTCAATAATTTCGATTAGTCTTGATGATGGTTTACTTGATTGCTCCCTGTCTTTACTGTGTTGTTTTCCCAGTCGATGTGTGGCAGGTTAAAGTCTCCTGCTAGTATTATATGTTTGTCTTTACTATGTTCACTCACATTTGCTATTGATGATTTAAGGTTGTTGAGTGCATCTAGATTTGAATTAGGTGGTCGGTAGTATGAACCAATTATTACGGATTTGTTTTTAGTTTGGATCTCTGCACATTGAAGTTCACAATCATTTTCATTGTTTTCTACTGTTGAAGTAGTGAATTTGTCATGTAATGCCATAAATACGCCTCCTCCATTTTTGCTTCTGTCTTTTCGGAAGACATTTGTATTGTACCCATCTGGGAAAATTTCAGCATTTGTATGTTCTTTAGACAGCCAGGATTCACATCCAATAATAGCATCTGGTTTTGTGTACTCCACACATTCATGTACTTTAGTAATTCAGATCTTTTATTCCTGATGCTTTGACAGTTCATCATTAATATTCTAAAGTTTTGATCTTTCTTTTGGATTCCGCTAACTGATTTTGATCGTTTAGATATGGCTTCATTGCTCATGGTTGTACTTGTGCTTATGTGTCTTGATTTAGGACTACTAAATACTGATGGACTGAGAGAAGAGTCTATTGATGGTATTGTGGACATAGATGCTATAGAAGAAACAAAGCCAAAGGCACTAAATTGGTTTGATGTTTCTAGTTCATATGGATGGTATGTAAAACTTCCAGCATTTTATGTGTCACATTTACAGCAGATCCACGATACGTTGTCTTTTTGTAGGTTATTTAACTCAGATGCATTTAAATCAAGACAGTCTGAATGGTACCAAATGCTGTACTCGTCACAGCAGATAGCACGCTTGTGTTCCCATGCCACTGGGATTTCACAGTAGCCACAAGGGTATACTGAAGGGCCTGGATTTAATTGGATGTCTCCGGCAAGTAAAATTGCTAATAATGTTATGTTTTTCCATGATGATGGTGGAGATTTTGCTATCACTCTACTGTCATGTTTTTGATTTGAAAGCACAAAGTTTATCATAAGCGTTGAATGATTTGTAGGTATAGAATATCTCAATATCGACCAGGACTGGCTTAGATATGTTTCACTTGGCTTGTAGATTGACATACACATGAAGATAATAGCAATGTTGATAATTGCTGCCATTTTTATTAATAGGCAAGGCTTCCTTGTCTTTAAGTCTTTTTTTTATGTTTGTTTGAACAGGGCTTCCCTATTCAATTTGAAAACCACTTTCACTATTTGTTAGACAAGGCTTCCCTATCCAATCACATGTGTCTGAAAAATATTGTGTAAACAAGCCTTGTTTACCTTTCGAATGTTGTTAAACAAGGCTTCCTTATTTAATTACTCCAGTTTTAGAATAGATAGTTGTTTGAACAGGGCTTCCCTATTCAATATTGAAACGGATATTGTTAAATAAGGCTTCCTTATTTAATTACGGTTGTAAACAGGGCTTCCCTATTTACGTTTTGGTGAATAGTGTTACCTGATAACCACCCGCTGATTTGACTTTAAGTGCTCATGATCGTGATTACTGCACTAATGATAAATAAATATATTTGTTGAAGTGATATAGTATGCTGAGATGTAATGCCAGCGAGGCGTCCCCACTAGCAATATGATGTTTCGTGCACCGATGACAATGGCAGTCAATCACTTCCCCAATTGCCGTACTAAAATTTTCGATTGTGTTGTTTCTTTTCCGATTAATTTTTACAAAAGGATGGAAATGTATGTAGGGTCACTCATGACTTCACTTAGATATCTAAAATGATCGATTATACTGGTGTTTGAGTCCAATTTGTATCTTCGTTCTTGGAGCTTTTCAAATTTCGACCATTTTCTTCGCGCGGGCGCAAACATGATCGCAAGTTTGAGAAGTATTCACTTTTCACTCACAAATCGGTTAGGTGTGAGCATAATTTATGTCATTGAGCTTAAATGTATAGTTGGATCGTAAAGATGGAGTTTACACTATCTGAGACGAGTAAAGGAAAAAAAATTCATTGCTTTACGATGGATTTGCATTTCGAATAGATAGGGTTTTGAAATCTGGTGGTATATCGTGGCGATGCACAGTGAAAAACTGTAAAGGGAGAATTAAAACAGACGACCATTTTAAGTTCTCTGCCAGAATAGATCTGTAACTCACTTTTAACATTTTAGTTGATTTTAACATTCTAGTTGATTTTAACGTTTTAGTCCGTCCAGTGCTAGTGTTTTAGCTATTATTAATGTAACACATTTTTAAAGGTTTTATCCGTCTATCTAGTGCCTAGTGTTTAGTAGACTTTTAACATTAAGTGAATGTTTTAAATGTAAATAAATTGATCTTTTTGATTCACATAAGGATTTGTATACTATACTATACAAATCCTTGATACATATAAGTTTGTTCTGAGAAAAAAAAATGTATAAATTGAAACATTGTTTCTTTTCAATATTTCAGCATATCATTAGCATTAATCCATCAAATATGTTAAAACATTTTTTTTTGTGTTAGCTGCAAGATAGATTTCTGTACAAGCATAGAGAGGGGGGGTCAAAGACCTAAAATATTTACATGGATTTGCTTTGTTATTTTTGATTTTGAAATTTATATTCTAATATATTTGGTCTACTATATTACTACTTTTGTATTTAAAAAAAAATGTATGGAGTTCTTTCTATTTAAAAAAGGCAATCATGCTATGACTATTTATTTTCTATCATTTGTGATTCCTTCATTGATCAATGTACACACCTTTTCCATAACTAGAGTATAGCTTGTTGTTTTATATTTATATATACCCCTCCCTAACCCCAACAAACAAGCTTGAGGTTATAGGAATTATTACCCTATGTGCATACGATCTTTATAAACACCGCAAAGGACCTCCTTTGTGCACAAAGGAGCGCAAAGAAGCACAAAGGACCATAAGGGACATTTTAATCAGCACATATTAAATTTCAAGTAAAAAAAAAACAAAACAAAAAACCCATACGAATTGTATTTATTAAGCCTTTAATAACGATTAATTTGTCACAACTTATAACGATGTTGAATAGTAATGAAGAAAATGAGTGTTCATACTTTTCAGACATTTTTCAGACTCTGTTCAGACAATGTTCAGAATGTTCAGTAATGTTCAAACTCTGTTCAGAATCTGTTCAGAATTTTCAGACTGTTCAGACTTTTTCAGAATTTTCAGCAATGTTCAGACTCTGTTCAGAATTTTCATAATGTTCAGACTCTCTTTATGAATTTCTAGCACAAAAACTGGTCTATTCAGAATTTCTTGACTTTGTAGTGAATGCAAGTCAAATCGCCCCACTGCAAAATCGCCCCGTCAATATGAGTATCGCACCCACATTTATCAAAATAACCTCATACAAAATGTACATACATTTATTTATTTTGTCCAGATAGAAGTTTAGTATTATATAGTCTACACAGAGACAAAATCGATACCTCTAACACACAGGCGCTCGTGGCACGGAATTACCCCCTTTTTTTCCCCTAACTTTCTGTTTACATATTTATTTCCAAAAAAAATTCTTTATTTCTTTATTATTTCATCTCTTTTTCCTTAATTAGTATATAGGATCGAAACATGTATGAATATTGACCCGAACAAGTTAAATTAAGGAAAAAGAGATGAAATGATAAAGAAATAAAGAAATGTTATTGAAAATAAATATGTAAACAGAAAGTTAGAAAAAAGAGGGGAGGAGGGTAATTCCGTGTCACGAGCGCCTTTGCTCTAACACAAAACATGACTGCTCAGTAACAAAATACTATACCTTTTCGGCGGGAAAAATCAGTAAGTTCCATAGTCTTATCATATGTGTGGATCCGTTGTTAATAAACCACTTTCATTTCTGTTTCATTTTTATCTTCGGACCATTTTATATACTTATTCAAGAAAAAAAAACCACATTTCTCTATTATGTCCGTAAACAGGTTTAAATGTCAGTTGTCCACAAGGTAAATCGCACCATAAGAATTGAACAAAAGAAACGAATCTACGCCATATCCAGTAAGGTTTTTCTCACGTATTCAATAACTGAATACTTCCTTAATTGTTTCATATTACACAGACCTTAGACGATGGTCACACATGGATGGTTTGTGTGCTATAGTCTTTCAAAATTCTATTCAATACAAATATTTAAAGATGATAATAAAAACGTATTACCAAAATCATTATTGAAAAACGTTTCTAACATCAACAATGAATAAACTTATTATACAGTTATGAATTATAATGCAATGACAGTGGGGGGAGGGAGGGGAACGTCGTTGCCGTTATCGCATGGTAGTTGGATTTACAACTACCTATGCAATCAGTGCCTACCACCACTGATGTTTTTGAGTTCGAATCTCGATCAGAGCGAGGTGTACACCAGTATGTGATAAAGTTTGCCAGTGAATTGCGACAGGTCGGTGATTTTCTCCCGGTCCTTCACCAATAAAACTGACCGCCACGATATAACTGAAATATTGTTGAAAGTAGCGTTAAACACCATCAAACAAACAAACATCAATGACAGTGATTGAAATAATTTTGTACTTCTGGTGTAGGGCGAATTCGGTTGTGCTATTTTTAATATTAAACTCTCAAAGTTGTTAATATTTTTTCATTTCATTTTCATTAAAAATTTTCAAAAATTTTGTTTCTCATTAAACCACCTGGTATGGCGAACAGAAAAATTTACCTCAAGGAAAAAAAATCAGATTTCTTCGGGAATAAAGAAAATTTCTTTTTTGAAAATTAATTTTTAAATTTTCTTTGAAAAAACTTGAATACATGCATTATATTATATATATTATTTGCATTATGTATCCTCTATATTTAACATTTTTAACAGGAATAAATTCATTTATTATTTACAAAATATTCCACAAAGACATACATATATTTTATCGCCAAGTAAATATTTTTCGTTCTTTAAAATTATTCTTACATGTAACCAAAATATAGAAACAAGCTATTTATAACTATCTCGTCAACTCCTTTTTAAATTTGTGTTTGCCAAACCAGCTTATCAAATATAAAAGGTTAAAGGGCTGGATGTGCGAGACGGCATCACCTGGACACGTTTAATAATATTTGTCTTTTTGATTTTATCATATATATTTGTTTTCAAACCAAACGTGACTCACACACAGCATTGCAATTGTTCAACAGTAACATGTAATTGTTTAACAAAATCATTAAAGAAAAATAGAACTACTAATTTTAAATCCATTCATTCACGTCGCTGCCAGTCATATTTGGCAAGACTAACAAATCGTATACAATGAAACATATAATGTATAATTTCATGTTATATATTATATTGTCTGTTTATTGCCGCATGTAGTACACTATCTGTATGTCTTGAGTGAATAAAGTACTGAGGGTTAGGGGTTAGGCTTATGGAGTTTAATGTCACTTCAACAATATTTCGGTT
>MJUT01044294.1:518648-532593 GCA_002080005.1 Gigantidas platifrons | reverse complement strand
ATATTAAAATAATAATATGTCAACTAATACAGATATATAACTTCTTTAGTTTTCTGACTAAAACTCAGTGGTACTATAAATAGGATAAAGATATTTCAAAAAATAATAAAGTAGAGCTGACAAATGTTGAATTGGTACATAAACATCTTTATTTTTACATTCACGTTTGGTCTATAAAATATATGAATACAAATGTTTCGATCATATGCAAAATACCTCATCTAACCAATATATCGTATACCAAAAATCAGCCTCCCCCCTTTTTCCCCAACACAGGAATCCCGATTTTGCTATACTGTTTAGACTTTTAAATTATTTGTCTTTCCAATATTTCGGAGCTGAGTGAACCTGACGAAGGTTATTCTAGAAACGAGTTGTGAGCCCTGAAATTGATATCTACGTTTTTATCCCAAAGGGTGGATATAGGGGGTGAGTGAGTGATTGTTGTTTAACGCCAACTCGGCAATTTTCCAGCTATATCATGGCGAGAACAAGTTAATTTTCAATGAGATGACGATGAGGCCCGCTTTGTACTAGACCAACACGCTGAGTTGGATTTTTATGGTGCTAGCTCACTGAGACAACAGTCCGCGGATAGACATGTCGCCCCACTCGGACACATTATCCTGATTCCGAGCCAACCAGTCTTTGCTCTTTCTCCTTAATGCTGCGTGCTTAGCGGAGAAGCAACAAATACTAATTTTATAGTCTTTGGTTTGACCCGACCGGAGCTCGAACCCAGGATCTACCATGCTCGAGGCGAGCACGCTAACCATTACACCACCGACGTGGTTACATGACTAAACCAACGAATGGCAAAACACACTTAACACCCAAAAAGGAAATGGATATCCGACCATTGGTGTACTCGATCCTAAAGCTTTGTACCAAAAAAAAAAAAACTAAAACAAAAAACTTACAAAAACAAAGATCTTTATTCTAGTTCTTCTTAATAAAGAAAATTACCATACAGAAGTGTAACGGGATGATGGAGGAAGTAAAAGACAGACTCTGACGGGTAGCTACATAAACCATTTACCCCCTGTTCGGAGTGGCGATATAAAAGTAGAATGATCGAGTCACTGACTCGAATTACACCCAACATGGATGTTTAGATTAGTACTTTATTTATTCTTAATTTTGTTTCGTTTCATTTCGTTTTGTATTGTTACGTTTCGATGTATTTGGTTTCTTTGCGTTGCGTTTCGCTTTTATTTTGTGGTTGGTTTTTATAAAAACAAACAAAATACCCCAAATTTCCGGAACCGGAAATATATTTCGGTCGTGCTTTCAACGTGGAAGTAATACAAACTGTCATTAACCACATGCACTTAGTAAGGAAGAGGAGGGGGCATATATTTTTTTAATGAAACAAGTGCCTGTGTCATCAACGATCTAAATAAATACGTTTTCAGACAGAATCTCACTGCGTATGACAGCACTGAATGTAACACTAAAGTAGAAAAATATACATTGAAGATTACGAAACAAAGAAAGAGAGACTGGTAAATAGTTTACAGTCGAATAATATAAGAGTAAAAAAAAACAACAAAAAACAGTCAACGTGTAACGATTCTTGCTTCGATATTTAATAAACATGTAAAGTGCTTGCCTTGTTTCTATTTAAATATGTAATGTCTGGACATTGAAAGGAATTTGTAGCTATTTTTTGTGAGTTGGTCTAAAAACAGGACGGAGAAAAACAGGACGGGCAATTTTGATACATTTTTAGACATAACTTTTTTATTACTTGAGTTTTTATAAAAAAAAATTAAATTGATTTGTAAAGTAGAAACAAATATCTAACATTTGCTATAACATATATTTGGAAATATTGTAAGATGAATTCAAAATCTTGACAGGACGGACTTTTTCACGGAACAAAATGGCGAGAAAATTATCAGTGTACTTGTCTTTGCTTTAAAATTATTCTTTTAATAAAACATTATGTCAAAAGATAATTATATATTTGGAAAGCTTGTAAAAAAAGCTTTTTTTATTTTGATATAAGTTTATTATTTTTGTGTACATGAAAGTATAAAAATCTTGACAGGACGGACTTTTTCACCGAACAAAATGACGAGAAAATTATCAGTGTGCTTGTCTTTGCTTTCAATTTTTTCTTTTAATAAAACATTTCTGTCAAAAGATGGTTATATATCTGGAAAGCTTGTAAAATAAGCTTTATCTTGGTATAAAAAAAATATTTTTTTGAAAATCTTAAAATATTGAAATCTTGACAGGACGGACTTTTACACAAAACAAAAAGGTTAGAAAATTATCAGTGTTCTTGTATTTGATCTCGAATCATTCTTTTAACAATAACTTCTGTCAAAAGATGATTATATATTTGGAAAGCGTGTAAAAACAGCTGTATTTTGATTATTTTGATATATACATTTATTATTTTTGTGTACATTAAGGTATGAAAATCTTGATAGAACGGACTTTTACGCAGAACAAAGTGGCCAGAAAAAATTAGTGTTAGTCTTGTTTTTGATGTAAATTTATCCTTTTACTGTTAATTTCTGTCAAAAGATGACTATATATATATTTAGAAAGCTTGTAAAATATTCTTTTTTATATATACATATATTTTTTAAACATAAATATGAGAATCTATACACGCGAAACGGTAATAATTGTGACGAGATTTTTAAAGACCGACAGCAGAAAAAGATTGTAAGTATACACATCAGATACTTTATAATATTTACTTTATTTTCTTTTCGTTTTACTTTTTTGTTTAATTTAATGATTTTTTTTACATTAAAAGTTGGTTTTGAATTAATATTTGTGTTTTCTTAATTACTTAATCACCTTCAACAAGTTGTGTCATGACCTGATTAGACCATTTGTAATTTGCACGCGTCAGATTAATTACATGACAAAAGCTTTAGATAATTGACATACATTTAAAAGTGATCACAGGTTCACTTAATTTGTTCAATTAACAAATTAATGACTGTAACACAACTCATGGCTAGTGCATATAAATATAAGCCTGTGCCAGTTTTCATTCAGGTTGTAAGTCCTGGATCGTTCACTTGTGTATTTTGAGCACTTCATTGCATGAATTAAGATAAAACCCATTTAATCTACTTTTCAGGTCTTTCAGACCAATTTATGTTGTTTGATATTGAATTGTGTATTATATTGTATCATTATACAACTTTTTAGGTTTATTTATTATCTAAACCATTTGATTAATTTTTGTTGTATTTGTATACACAGAGTGAGTACTAGTCAATATGGACGTAGATCGTGAGTTTGATGCAGACGAGTTTTTTCAAGCATTGAGTAGTGGTAACAATACTCCACTGATGATACTGAACAGGATCCCTGGAATGAAGTGAGAAGGAAAAGAAGTAAAAAAAGAAAGGCAAGTGGCTCGCCATCTTGGATTAATCAGGACCATACTATCGTCCCCCCACCACCTTTTCCTTCTCCTTCCACTGGGAAATAGTGATTGCAAATATGCTCGTTTTTTTGCAAATATAACTGGTAAAATCCTAATAATTAAACATTACCAGTTATATTGGCGTTCACCAGTTAAATTAGACAATTCCTATTTATATTTGTCATTGTCTTGTTATATTTGGATTTTTCCTTTTATATTTACATTGTCGATTTAGATTTTCATTTTCCTGTTAAATTTTCATTCTCCTGTTAAATTTGGATTCTCCTGCTAAATTTGCATTTGTTCTATTAAATTTGCACATTTTTTTATATTTGCGTTTTTCCTTTTATATTTAAATTATCGATTTAAATTTTAATTTTCCTGTTAAATTTTCATTCTCCTGTTAAATTTGGATTCTCCTGCTAAATTTGAACTTGTCCTGTTAAATTTGCACATTTTTTTATATTAGCTAACTCTTTTTATATTTGCGTTTTTCTTTTTAAATTCGTCTTTATCATGTTATTTTTGCATTGTCAATTTAAATTCTCATTCTCTTGTTAAATTATCATTCTCCTTTTAAATTAGCATTCTCCTATTATTTTTGCATTTTACCAGTTAAATCCCACGGTCATATAAGCCACCCGCTGAGTAGTGAGATTACGTAATACTGTAGTCGTCACTAGTTCATTGAATATGATGATCTATAGTATTATATTATCGTGTATCTATATGTATTTATTTATTTATTATTATTATTATTTATATTACACTAGTCTGGCCCTTAATAAATTTAGTGTATTCAATACACAATAATCCATCAATTGTTGCGTATTTGAGGACAAGGTATTTGATTTTCATGTCGTATTTTAACTTAATGCATGTTTATTTAGAAATGTGACTTTAAATGTATTAAAATATTCGCAGTGTGATACACGTGCAGAATACTGTTGTCACTTCACTATTACTTTTTTTTTGTATTATCATGTGAGAAATACATTAACCTTGTATGACCTATGCTGAGACTATTTACTAAAAAAAGAATTAAGTATATTAAACTATCGGTCTCTATTAAGCTATTTATGTCTTGTTTTATAGCACAGGATTGCGTATGCACATAGTCAAAGTTGCTGTGCTTTAAAAGCTCTGATTATTGTAAAGGAGGAACATTAGTGAACAATAAATATTTTTGTGTATGATATATCCCTATGTAAACGCCGTAACGCGCCCTTGTCCGATTCAACAGAAATGTGCAGTTTAAATGTAAACACTATTTTGTCAGTTAATTACAGGAAATTATTTTTTATATAATTCCCTGATAAATATAAGAACAATATTTATTTGTACCATTCTGGATGATAATATTTTAGAGTATTCTATTCAATACACAATAATCCATCAATCCTTGTGTATTTGCCGGTTTTCATGAATTAAATGATGAGATGAATGTGTACTGCATGACAAGTACAAAATATGGTAGCACACAGATAAATAGCTTAGCTGTATTTTTTTTTTATCTTACAGACATTTCAAGAAAAGGTATATATAAAATCGTTTGTTTTCTGTTATTTTTTTTTTTTTTACTATCCATAAGTTACTTTTATATATTTTCTGCAAAGTTTTTTTTCATTTATTTTTTAATTAAACTTAACTATTATTGCTGTATTACTTTTATTAACAACTACTTTCACTAACAAAACTATTTCTTCTATAAGTTAATTGTTAAATTGTTTTCATTGTTCCTGTTGTCATGAAATGTTTCCAAATAATGAATTTTCAATAGTTGAATTTGACTGCTACTTACGCGGGAGAACTGTCCCAATACTGCCACCTTTCGTAAAAAAATCAAATGTCAGTTAGTAAGATTGTATTTCCGTATTTAGTCTCGATTTTTGTCCAGAACAATAAAATCCAAAAACGAGATCGAATATGAAAATAAATTCTGTAAAGTTTAATTTAATTCCTACTTGCACTAGAAAACGGCCCTTAACCTGTCGTCGCCAAATTACTCCGGTCTACCTGTCCATCAGTCACTGTGCCATCAGTCTTCCCACTCGAAATGTTTTCAAATAATGAATATTCAAATAATTGAACAAATAATTGAATTTGAATCCCGCTACTTACGCGCGAGAATTGTCCCAATACTGATAGTATACCTGTGTAATGATTACAGTGACATTTTTATGGCTTTGTGTATAATTAACTAAAGTGCTGTAACCCACTGTAAGAAAGATAAAATTATTTTCACTTACAGAAAATAAAGTCTGAAAAGCTCAATTTTATTCCTACTTGAACTAGAAAGCGGTCCCTTTCCTTCACCAAATTAGTCTGCCCCGTCCATCATTCTTTCCTCCCAAAATCAGTGTTTTCATAAATTAAATAGTTGAATTTGAATGTCCTCAATACTGCCGTCTTTCATCAAAAAAATCTAATGTCACTTAGTAAGATTTTATTTCCGTGTTTTGTCTCGATTTTTCTTCAGAACAATAAAACTACAAAACGAGATCGAATATGAAAATAAATTCTGAAAAATGGAATTTGATTCCTGCTGTTAGTTGGAAAACGGTCCGGTTTATCAAATGTCAGTTAGATTTTATTTACTTAATTTGTTTCGATTTTGTCCAGAACAAGCATTTTTCCAGCTATATCATGGCGAGAATAAGTAAATTTTCAATGAAATGATGACGAGGTTCAATTTGTACTAGACCAACACGCTGAGTTGGATTTTTATAGTTTGTGTTAGGATATTCTTTTTAAAATTGTTCCACATCCCAAAATATAAAGTGCTTAAAACGTATAAATTATCAACTACGCTTCAAGAATGGATGACGATCCGTTGAAGGAGTGGTTCGCGGTGCTGGCCCAGCATACAGCGAATGTAACAGGTAACAGTGCTAGCTCACTGACAGTCCGCGGGTAGACATGTGGCCCCACTCGGACACATTATTCTGATTCTGAGCCAACCAGTGCTTAACGGAGAAGCAACAAATACAAATTTTATAGTCTTTAGTTTGACCCGACTGGACTCGGAACTCGAGATATACCGCACCCGAAGCGAGCAAGCAAACCATTACGCTAACGATAGTTCAAGCAGATAAACATATCTACATAAAAGAAAACGTCATGCAACTGGTGAACCATCGCAATTTTGAAGATCAGAATGGTTTGTGAATTCAATTTTTTGTCAACATTTTACAGATCATTAGATGTGTGTATTTTTTAAATTCATAAAACGTGTGACATGTTTATTATATTGTGTGCGAGAGCCACGTGATGTCCAGATAACAAGTCAATTTTACGGTTGACTGCATTCATTTGACCTAGTAAACGTTATGAAAACAATACTAATCATCACTGAATGACACCGATACTGTGACCATTGCAACCTTTTACTTTTTAAGTGTAGTTGTACACTGTTCTATTTGTTAAATTGGGATCGACCACAGGATTTTCTTCTGTGAATATTTTAGAGATTTCGAAGTAACATGACATGGAGCTATGTTTTTTTTCTTTCTAAAAAATATTATGATTCCCAATGTTGCTGAAAAAATATTCTGATTTTGGTGGAGGCAAAAAATAATCTGATTCAGAGTTTTTGTCATAACCTAATGTTACATTCTTGGAAAAAAAATTCGCGACAAAAAAAATATTCTAACTCTCGTGTTGTCCGAAACAAATTTCTGAACAAAAAAACCATAGCCCTGTAATGTTCTTACTTTTACACTAAGTAATGATCTTATTTAAACGAGAAGCTTTTACTTTATAAATCCAATATGTAAAGTTCTAAAATTGTATTATCCAAATTAATTTATGATGTTAGTTATGATTGTCAAAACATGTTACAAGTTACAAGTTGCATTCACCTGGGACTATTGTTCTGACAGTATAATAGCCCCAGCATTCACACACTCTTTCTAATCTCAGACTCCTCCCATCAAACATGTATTCTATTTCACAGATGCCAAAATGTTTACATGGCACCATTATATAAATATAAAGATGTCACTTAAAAGTACATACATCAGATAAAGTCATATATACCAATAATCGTTTCATGTGAAAGTTGTAGTTGACCAAAGATTAATAGATAACAACTGGAAGTAATTAGATACACATCCCAAACCTGAGAAAGTTACAACCCCACAATATTCATGTTATTTGTATTTAATAATTACAACAAATAACAATAATCTGTTAAGTTTAGCTATCAAAATAAAATATCAAAACCAATATATCACAGCCCCCCCCCCAGCAAGTTAAATGGTCGGTTCCTTAGTGGAAAATTGTATGTACGCCACCAAGGCTTGCTTGACCCTTATGGAATATCTGTGTCACAAATGACAACGGACATGTTTCACTTATCGTAAACACTTCCGGGCCCTTTCCTCATTCATAACATCACCGCTTTGTAACTAGATTAAAACGACGTCACGGGTGGCACTAGTGGAGCAGGAACTGCCTACCCTTCCGGAGCACTCGTGTTCACCCCCTCCACCGGTTTTTATTGGGATTCGTGTTACTCGATCTTTTGTTTTATATGTATGTCTTCAAGATCGTTGTTTGTCCTTTTGTACTTTTTCTTTGGCAATTGTGTTGTCTGTTCTTCGATGTACGGATTCTGATTACTCCCTTTGGCAACTTCAAACTCTTCTTACATTGTTTGATTTGATTTTTGATGTGTTTACGCCACTTTCAACAATATTTCAGATATATCATGGCGACCAGTTTTAGTGGTGGAGGAAACCCGGAGAGAACCATCGGCCATGGGCAAGCAACTTGTAAAGTTTATCACTTGTGGCTGCGAGTCGAGTACACCCTTTTTGTAATTTACAAAGCCGGGTGCGGACCAAAATCAGCCAGGGGTAGCCACAGTTTTGTTAATAATATTGATAAACTCAACGAGTTTAATAAATTTTGGTCTATTTTTGGTAGTCATAAGGCCTCTAAATTTAATCACATTAGGTCTTTTACAATAGTAACTAGGTATAATTTTTTTACGACTTTCTACAAAAAAGGGATAAACAAGTAAATAGTGATATTCATCACCTATATCATCTGGTCTACACAAATTACAAGTACGACTATTTCTGGCTATATTTAACCATCTACCTTCTATTGGCAGTCTATGATTAACTGTTCGAAATTTACATAAATCAATAATCATTTTATCATCAAGCAACTTAAAATAGTCTTCTAATTTTACATCATCTTTATATAGTCTATAATTCAGTGTTTTCGGCGAGTTTTGTACAATTTCATTCCAATTTTGAATAAACTGATCCCTAAGATTTTGCTTTACAGAGTGTATTAACCACTTCGTGTAAAAAAAAATATGACTGTCCGATACAAATGCTAAACCACAAGTATTCAATATTCTTCTAACATTGTCAAACCAGTTGAATTGATTTCCCTGGTTCTGTAATATACCAAATGCCAAATTATATAACATACAAGGAATTTTATGTTCCTTGTCAGTAAGTAACTTTGACCAAAACGATATAACTCTAGTTTTGATATCAATATCTAGTGGGAAACGTCCGAGTTCACCATAAGTCATACACAATAACAACTTGCAAAATTTCAGGTGAACTTTTCAATAAAACCAAGATTTCCAAACCCCCAAAGCTCTGAGCCGTACAATAAAACTGGCTTCACCATTTTATCAAACAGATCAAGTTGACAAGTGATGGATAAATTATGCAATCTACCAATTTTCAATACCTCATACATCGCTTTGGTGGCTTTTTTAACAGCTACCTGTTTTGCAATATTAAATGTACCATATCTTGATAATGTAACCCCTAAAAAGTTAAATTCCTTAACTTTTTCTATTTCATACCCATCGATCTTTTGTTTTATATGTATGTTTTCAAGATCGTTGTTTGTCCTTTTGTACTTTTTTCTTTGGCAATTGTGTTGTCTGTTCTTCGATGTACGGATTCTGATTACTCCCTTTGTCATCTTCAAACTCTTCTTACATTGTTTGATTTGATTTTTGATGTTTTAACGCCACTTTCAACATTATTTCAGATATATCATGGCGACCAGTTTTAGTGGTGGAGGAAACCGAAGTACCCGGAGAGAACCATCGACCATGGGCAAGCAACTTGTAAAGTTTATCACTTGTGGCTGCGAGTCGAGTGCACCCTTTTTGTAATTTACAAAGCCGGGTGCGGACCCACGCCGTATTGGTGATACGCTTGTATCAGTTGTTAGATCCAACGACCTAACTCGTTGAGCCACCTGGACCCCCTCTTACATTGGTGTTCTTAATTACTAATTAATTATCCATTACCAACTCAGTAATAGTCTCATATGGCCTGGAAGGTTTGAAAAAGTCATGGATGGTTCGTTTCATTTTGAAACTAATCAACCTATCCCATTCTATTTCCAAATTTATTTTTGTTTGTAATCAAGTGATGTATAAACACCCTCGGTCGTTCCTCACATCCGATTTAATACTGACCAACCGAATTTTCTATCCGAAACCCTTATATAAATCGCTTCACCAATCATTTTTCTATTCATTCATAACCATCTTACCTTCAGAAAGTGGTGTTACACTCGATTACAGCACGATTTTGCCTTAGATCCTATCATTTTGCCATTTACATGTATGGTACCCTTCGATAACTCTGTAATTTATATTATTTTGTTAAAAAGTAAATGACAAACATTATTGACCCTTTCCCATTTTTATAAAAGTAAAAGACAAACATTTAAACCCTTTCCCAATTTTTTTTAAGTAAATAACAAACATGGCTTGTTTTCGATCAGAAAATATATATATATGGATTTTTGTTTTTAAATAATCACTAACACAGTGTTAAACATCGATTTGTATGCATCTGATATGAAAGTAAAGCTCGGAGCTGAGAAATTATTCATATGAATATTTTACGTTAAGTTTAAGGTTTTAAAAAAAATGAAATTCATTTCTGTAAACATCTGTTTATAGGCCTTGTATTAAAATATGTGTTGAAATAGTGTAAAAACAATTGAATTTTCTATTATTCACAGAGAACAAAATTGTTGTCCCAACAAGAGTTACATGCATAGAGGCATTTTTCTCAGGTGTACCACCTGTAGTGTTTACTGCTAAAGTGTATATTGTAGTGGGGTGAGCTGAAAGTAATGAATTACCAAAGTAATAAAATTTTATGATTTCTTGTATCCCTAAAGAACAACATTTTATTATTGAATATTTATTATTAATTTTATATATTAAGCACACTTCAAATATGAAAACATAATAATTGATATTTATATTAAACTTTAAACCTATAATAAGCACACCTAAAATATATTCTCCAAGCTTGATTTTTCACTATTTTTTTTTAATTAAAAAGTCAAGTTACATATGGTCTATTTTCGATTAACGGAAAATAAGTCACAGGAAAAAGTCACAATTGTAATTTGTGAAAAAGGCATTGTTTAATTATATAATGTGTGTCACATTTTTAAGTAAAAAAGTAATAATTTATATTTAATATGTCCTCGATTTTTTTACGGATGAGTACGTATATACACGATCGAGTTGAGAAAACGGGAATGTTTGTTTTCATTTATTTATGAACTTGTATGGTATCGATAGTGTATTCACCGTAGACAGAAGTACAAAAAGAATACACATTTCTTCACGATAACGGTAACGTTTTAGAATAAAGTCTGTATTAATAAAAACATGCAATCAAGTATTCACGGCTGAGAAAATAAAAACGTAATTTACACATTTCATCAAGATCGAGTATAACAGTCGGCAGGGGCGAATCCAGGATTTCAAGTTAGGGGGCCGCACTTAAAATAATCACGTCGGACGGAGCGTGGCCAGAGTTGCCAACTCGCCCGCCATCGGCGGGTCACACCCGCCAAACGACCACATCACCCGCCGCGGGTCATTAAAATAACCCCCCATCCCATCCTTCATCCGCCAGAACACCAGACACTACGAAATGACCCTCAGAAGAAATACTAAAAAATGCCAAATCAGCTTATTGTGCTTATAAAGTGAGCTTAAAGCAGTGAAAGTTGACTAGTGTATATATGAGATGTGTTCTAAACTTAAAACTGTATGAAATAAAATGTGTCTTTATATATAACTTTTTTTTACACATTTGTGAATAAACATGAATACGCCCTGACATGAAAAGATTATATATATTTTTTTTTAATTTCGGCTGCAAAATGTCGTTACGCAGTATGACCCAACATTTGAATACTAAATGTTGGGTCATGACCCCGCACACCATCTCTGAAGGTTGGCAACTATGAGCGTGGCGCGAAAATTTTTGGGGTATTTCGTGTGAAAAATCATGATTTTACGCAAAAAAAATCATATTTTTTTCCAATTTCAGAAAATATAATTAACATAGAGACCTAATGGATAACTTGAAATTAATTTTCAGAGTTCGTATATATCATATATTAATATACATCTAGAAAAAAAAAACTGTTGATTTGAAAACTGGATTTTTAATAATTTTTTTCTGTAGGTTTTATAGAAGTCAAACGGAATATATACAAAGATAATCACGTGGTGATTAATACATGTTGATTGTTAATCAACGTCGAACAGGTAAACAATGACAATTAGATGTGAGCTAATTAGATAATAAACAATTGTGTATGAGCTTGGACACATTTTTGACGTTGATCTTTAAAACATATTGTTTTTCTACGATGAATTATAATAAAAACAAATGTGAAAAAAAAAAATATTTCGCCGGTAAAGTTAAAAAGATCGTGTGTTTTTGCAAGGATTTTTTTGTAAAAGTTTTAGATATTATTTAAACGCTAAATCGTTTTATTTGTCATTCATTTCGCTATTGCACATTTATAATATACGTTCACTAAGTAAAAAAAAAATTGAAATTTCAAGCAAGATGAAAAAAAACCCATCAGGGATGAGACCAGTCTCGTATTGTAATTTCAGTGGTCAGAAAATCTATATTTAGAAATTGCGTATACGGAAGAAGAATGTTTCATATTTTGTTCCCTCATATATCTCGTTCCAAACTTGTTTTATTTGTAAAATATCTAGAGTATTTTCTGCCTGTAATTTGTTTTATTTCTGCGTAATTTCGGAAACGATACAAATAAGGGAACAACACCTTACTGGCTAAGATTTCGTAAAAATCTTACCAACTGATATTTGATATATTAATAAACTTTGAAGTTTAAAATGTGTAAAGAAAACGGGAATGAGACCGATCTATAAAAAGAAGAATGCGGAAGAAGAGTGCTTTTCTTTCAGATTTTGTTCTCTTATATATCTCGTTCCGAACTTGTTTTGCATGAAAATAAAGAAATCCTAAGGCTTTAAGAAAACAATTAAGTGTCACGGGTGGTTTGCTACGTCACACGCACGGATACTTGAACCTCGAGGTAGGTTTATGCTGATGATGTACAATTTAAAAAAAGGAAAACTAACAAAACCAAGTAGTTCACCGAAGGGCCCACATATCAGACTTCATTGTTTATTCATTGCGTGGAAACCCCTCAGTTTTGCAAACACTTCTGTACAGTTAAAATTCCGGGGAAGGATACCGTTCACACAAAACCCATTTAACTGTACAGAAGTGTTTGCCACTACGAGGTCTTCAACATGTGGAACCCACACCCATCAGCGAGCTTTGAATAGCCCCAACAAAAAATGAGTAATCAATCCATGGTCACAGCACAATGGCAATTCATCATAAGGTTAACTGAAAATTCCAACGAGACAAAGACACATCAATGACCAATGATAATTCCAGGATAGATGGATTTATCATAATGAATTACGCACCAGCGACCAATTACATCTGGGTCTGGTATTACAGCATTTACTGCAGCACGTGTCGGCTGACTTCTGTGATAATCACCAATTATCCTGTTCAATCAGGGTTAATCAATAAATAACAGAACGGTTGATCTACTAATTGCAGGTAATTGGGGGCCGTAGTGATAGTCCGACGCCTCTTTAGTCCGACAGTTCAATAGTCCGACGGTTCGATAGTCCTACGGTTCGATAGTCCGACAGTTCGATAGTCCGACAATTGTCTACAAAAAAGTTGGAGGTTCGCTACACCATACGATTAATTCCCATAAAAATATTTTTTTTGATATCAAGAGTGGTTTCAGATTGTATTTTTTTTAGCAAATTTGACTGTATATACATTTATAAATCTTTTATTTTTCTACCAGACTCTACCAGACTCTGCTTAGATGCGCCGCCTAAATATCATTCTGGCTGGCCAATGGCATAGGCCAGCGAAAATGATCATATTCTACCGAACTAAAGTTTAAAATGTCAATGTAGCTTTAAAATGTGTAAAAAGGGATATGCTGACACAAAATCGAAAGATTTGAAGTAAAGCAAAAGGAAGTAAGTCGCAGTGTGATTTTCTTACCGAGAAACATTCCCACAAAATGCAAGTTCAAGATGGCCCCTAGAATCGGTTTGATTTGAAGTTTTTGTTTAAGCCGACTTTATTGCATCTGTGATAGTGAAGACGCACAAGAAACAATTACATAAAAGAATTGAAAAAGTGTCCATGAGATACATAT
>MJUT01044294.1:483518-506393 GCA_002080005.1 Gigantidas platifrons | reverse complement strand
ATCTTTACAATTTCATATGTGAATATTAGCATGTTTTTTATCAGCTTAGCTGTGAACGTGAAAAAATTGTGAAAAATAAGTTATTTAAGTCTCAAATATATTAGTAAAACTTCCTTATTTTCAACAATAAACCAGGAAATGTTTTTTCCGCTTTGATAGTAAAACATACTCGACAATATGCACTCATAATTGATGATATCTTATTGTAACACACACAAGAGATGACGTGGATTAAATGATTTTAAGTAGAATAACCCCGCTATTTTATATTGAAGTGTTCTGTATTTATCAAGCCAGTAGATTGATTAATTAAGAAATAAATCATGGAAGCCAGAATGTGTTGGGAGTTTTAACATGGATTGGCGGATATTAGTATTTTATCCCGAGCCAGAAGCGAGGGATAACATACAAATTTACTAATATCTGCCAAATATTGAGGGTGGCAAAAATAATTTATACATAGTTTTAAAGACATTTAATTTTGGAGTTAAAAACTCAATTTCATCTTTACAATTTCATATGTGAATATTAGCATTTTTTTTATCAGCTTAGCTGTGAACGTGAAAAAATTGTGAAAAATAAGTTATTTAAGTCTCAAATATATTAGTAAAACTTCCCTGTTTTCAACAATAAACCAGGAAATGTTTTTTTCCGCTTTGATAGTAAAACATACTCGACAATATGCACTCATAATTGATGATATCTTATTGTAACACACACAAGAGATGACGTGGATTAAATGATTTTAAGTAGAATAACCCTGCTATTTTATATTGAAGTGTTCTGTATTTATCAAGCCAGTAGATTGATTAATTAAGAAATAAATCATGGAATCCAGAATGTGTTGGGAGTTTTAACATGGATTGGCGGATATTAGTATTTTATCCCGAGCCAGAAGCGAGGGATAACATACAAATTTACTAATATCTGCCAAATATTGAGGGTGGCAAAAATAATTTATACATAGTTTTAAAGACATTTAATTTTGGAGTTAAAAACTCAATTTCATCTTTACAATTTCATATGTGAATATTAGCATGCTTTTTATCAGCTTAGCTGTGAACGTGAAAAAATTGTGAAAAATAAGTTATTTAAGTCTCAAATATATTAGTAAAACTTCCTTGTTTTCAACAATAAACCAGGAAATGTTTTTTTCCGCTTTGATAGTAAAACATACTCGACACTATGCACTCATAATTGATGATATCTTATTGTAACACACACAAGAGATGACGTAGATTAAATGATTTTAAGTAGAATAACACCGCTATTTTATATTGAAGTGTTCTGTATTTATCAAGCCAGTAGATTGATTAATTAAGAAATAAATCATGGAATCCAGAATGTGTTGGGAGTTTTAACATGGATTGGCGGATATTAGTATTTTATCCCGAGCCAGAAGCGAGAGATAAAATTTACTAATATCCGCCAATCCATGTTAAAACTCAAAACACATTCTGGCTTCCATGATTTATTTCGATTCTGATATGTTCGAGTTTGACATGGTAAAACTCGTGATTTTATTATTGACGGGGCCATTTATTGAGTTCGACTCTTCGAGGTATCAGTGTTCGAGCGAAAGAGGTTTTTTTATTTTTACTTAAACATATATGGAAAATTGACGAGGCTTTCAAATAAGTTCGAGACACCCATGGTATTCGGCCCATCCGAGTTCAAGGGACCGAGGTTTGACTGGTATATATGTAAAATGCTAATTTTTTCATGGTTTTTTCATACTATATTTAAAGATTTGACTGAACAGATTTTAAATCCAAAATGCAAAAGAATGGACCATTTTGCGTCCTTCTGAAAATAAAAATCCAGACCCCCTACCGCTTTTAGTCTCTCGAGGGTTGGCAGGTATGAAAATGTAGACTTCATAATGTAATCAGCTTATTCAGTAAAAAATATGTTTACTTTTTGCAAGAAACAGGAGTTAAAATATATGTGTTGTTGGCAAAAAATGATGTTTTTGGTGATTCTTTCTCATCGCTTTTATATCAAATTTATGTAAAAGGTTTAGTTTACAATTTTCATCACCTTATTTCTTTGAAACAATTGGAAGATTTTAATATAGAATGTTATTGTTTCATTTCATTTTATTAAACATGGTCAATTAAATCTTACGTATGGGACAAGAATATGGAAAATCAAACATTTTAAAAAGTCTATTGTGAATTTTATGTATCAGATATCGTAATAATTTTTTTTCATTGGTTAAAAGAATAGTAAAATTTCATAATCACTATGTTAAATGAAGAATAGTTTAGTTTTTGTGATTTTTAAAGAGAAAAAATCAACAATTTTTTCAATTATTTTGAGGCAGCTTGAAAAATGGGAAAATTATAAAAAGATATCTTCCCAGAAAGCCCTGGTTGTTCTATAGTGTTGACAGCAAGCTAGTTCTGATTTGAAAATATGATGAAGTCTTTAGAGGGAAAAAAAATTAATAATCATAAGTGATTGTCCCATAGTACAGATTTTTTGACAGTATTATCTTTAAATATACTTTTTTAATCAAAATGATGGAAACTATACCTGATCAGTTGGAATCTTGTAGGTATGATGTTTGTGTTCAAAAACAATTAAGATTTGGAATGATTAAAGGTGTTTCATTGTTCACCCTAAGTGGCCAATAAAAGTGCAACCTTAGCTTGCAGTAGTCCTTCTAGTATTGGGAATAACCGGACTAAAAGCAGACAAAATGCATTTACCACGGGAAGTAATAACTTTAGCTGTCGCAGTAAACACTATCCAGACTAAAAACATCGCTGCTGGTCTGATTGCATTAAAATTCCATCGGTCAATTTGTCACAAGTCAGCAAAAATAATCGGTCATAATGTCAGCTTGACCAAAAAATGTTCGGTCATTTTGATTTATTTTCGGCTAATGGCCGATGACCGATGGCAATCTGAAACCCTGGTACTGGGGTAAAAACAATTGCTAAATTTTTGGTGGGGGGGTAAAAAAAAAATAAAATTCTGTTGGTGGTACCTTTAAAATTCATGGGCGTTCCACCCACTGGTGGGAAATTGAAATGGAATAGCCCTAACTATAAACTGAAAATTTATAACACAGTATTTTCAGAACATTATATCAATACCGAAAGGGGAGATAACTCTAAATTTACTTGATAAAAATTATGAAAAAGGCTAAAAAATCCATTATCTTTAAAAATTCCCAGAAACTGATAAAACGCTTCAAAATTAATGAAAGTTTGGCATAAGATACTTTTATCAATAAACTTCATTTGACCAAATGGACTTTTATGGATACTGACCGCTTTTGGAATAAGACCAATTTTGAAGTAGTGCCCCATGACCAAAAATTCAGAATTTCTTTCTTTTTTGCCTGGTAGGCAAATATTTCCCTATATTGTTATAAATAATAATTGTTATAAGAAATGTTTGCAGAATAATAATTTGAAAAGATCTCAATTGGAAAATGTGCAAAAAGGACCCATATAATTGTGGTAAGGGACCTGTGTACACGGTTTTCGACCTGAAAATAACCGTTTTCTTATTGACTGTAATGTACAAAGTAATACTGCATTTATCGTGAAACATTTGCATAAATGAATTGATATACACAACAAAAAATGAAATTTATATATACGTATCATGTTTACGGAACACAGCATCACACATTTACTCAAATTACCAGCATTATCATTCCCCATGGTTATAATTATATCGCCTTTTTTAAGACAATATATAACAAAGTTTCTGTACATTTGTATGTTTTTACATTTGTTGAAACAATTTTCAATCTGAAAAATGGTGTACTGTTAATATAACTGACATCAGAACTCCATACAAACATTCTCATTATAACTAGAGACTCCCAGGAGCCTGAAACACTCAACTGGATAACCTGAGCCACTACGCTTGTCTAGATATCTGGCCTCTAGAGCCCTTATTGAACTTCTTTTTTCTAGAAGTTTAAAAATCAGTTAAGAACATATTTGCATGGTTTGTTTCCATATCAGTTCATGTACCCTTGAAATAATAAGAAATTGTAATTTAGAATAGGGTTTTATGTAAACTTTCACCTCTGCTGGCGGCCATGTTTATTGTCCAACCGGAACCAAAGGTGGATAGTTTGTAAGGACCTCCCATAGAACATTTGTGCATTCTGCAAAGTTTCAAAACATTTCGTATTGAAAATCGACCAAACAGAATTTCAGAATGCCTCTGGCAGCCAAGTTTTTTTAACGAAATGGAACGAAATAAGGATCGTTTGTAAAAGACCTTCCCCTGACATCCTTGCTAAGCTTGGTTAAAATCAAAGCGGTTTCAGAGAAGAAGACGAAAATGTGAAAATTAAACACAGATGATGGACGGACGCAAAGTGATGAAACAAGATTATTTGTTCAAAAGACAAGGTGCCTTGCCTTGCAGATTTTTAAAACTACACCCCATATTGAGATGGGTCCAATTTCAGAACGATTTTCAATTATTTATACCCTGATGCATGCCAGTATAAACATGTATAAAGTTTCATCATGATAACACATCCCCTTCATGGTCTTCAATCTTTGGATTGATCCGGTGCAATACTTTCACATATAAGTACAATAGCATACGTTTCCTGTCTGACATAATACATTTTAGAGGTGTACTTTAATTTGGTCAATGGTTGACTTGGCTGTGATCTCAATGGAGGATAAGATCCACCTTATAATGTTTTCATTGCATCATTAAAAATATCTTTCTGTGATTTCCTTGCTTGTGACCAATCTGATTCTGTAGTTCCTTGAGAAAACTGCCTTCCACCATCAAAGTTTTCTGTAAATATAGAAAGAAAACTATATGAAAGTGATTGAAGCCTACACAGAGGGCCCTGCTTCAGTAATCTGTTTCAGGACCCATAACTCAAACACCAGTCCATGGATCTTTCTGAAAATTTCAGCATAGGTCCACCTTGTCAAGCTGAACAATATTATCTGCTGCCAGATTTTGGCTAAATGTAATGTTTTCGAGATATTTGCAAAAAAAAGACTGTCTAGAACTCGTGTTCTATTTTTAGTAATGACAGCCATTTTTTTTACGCATCAAAAATCGTAGCAATAGTTTTGTGCATGATATATATCCTAAGGAATTTCTGCCTTGTAGTTTCAAAGGAGAAGATTTTTTAAATATGTAAACAAAAAATACAGCAAAAAATCTGTTTAAGGGGCCTTAACTCCAACATCGGTCAATGGATCTTTCAGCCTTGTAATGCTGAACAATATTAACCTCTGCCAGATTTTGGTTAAATGTAACAGTTTTAGAGATATTTGCAAAAAAAATGCTGTCTGACCCATATGTTCTATTTTTAGTAACGACAGCCATGTTTTTTGAAAGATCAAAAATTGAAGCAATCCTTTTGTGCAGGATTCCCTACGGAACAATCATATCCACTTTCATTGAATTCTGCCTTGTACTTTCAGAGGAGAAGATATTTGAAAATTTGTTAATGATAAGGACGACAGACGACAAGTATCGAAGTGATGGCAATAGTGTAGCTCATAATTATGGCCCTTCAAGCCAGGTGAGCTAAAAGAGAACTTTCTAAAGTCAATGAACATCCCTGCCAAGTTTGGTTGAAATCTGTTTAACCATTTCAGAGAAGATGAATATTTGCAAGTTAACATACGACAGACAGACACAAAGTGATAATAATAGCTCACACTGGCCTTTGGCCGGGTGAGACTGACTCACTGAGCTAAAATTTGTAGTGTACTCCAAATAAACCTTATTTCTGGTTTCTCAATTAATTGTATTTAAACAACAAAAACTTACCTTAATTGGTATCCTGTGATGCAGGTGCAATCAAAATGGGCTCAGTTTCTGCAGCAATCTCATCAGTTTCTATAGCAAATTCTTCAACTGATGAATTATCCTCAGAATAATATATGGATGCTTAAATGGTCTGAAGTATAATGAAATGTCAGTATAACTAGGAGTTCACATTTATGTTGGTGTTATCTGTACATGCTGTAAATATTCCAACATTTTTTGTGGTACATGTACATTCACATACATTTTTCTTTGTACATGTATAAAGAACAAACAACAATTACTTATGTAAGTTTGTCATTGACAGTGACCCCCTTTTTATATTCCTTGTCATTGTTGAAAATTGAATATCTTTCACAAAACTGGTAAAATATAGGACAAATAAGGTCAGTGTCATAAAATGTACCACAGTATTCTCCCATTCTACTTTTGCAAAGATGCGGAAGTGTACAAGTTTACATGACTTATACTTGCAGAGATACGAATGTATGAACACACACATTAAAAACTTAACCAAAGTCAGTGAAGCATACAATGTGGTCATAATGATCAATGTTTGCCTGGTAGCTAACAACTATCCAAAATGCATGATCTATTTGCAAGGTTTGATTATCTGGCCATGTAGAATTGCTAAGATTTGAACATGGATGTCCATCTTAACCAAAGACAATCAGGTCCTAAACCACAAATGCATGAAATGGATGCCTAGGTTACTCCAGTCATTGAACCTAAGTTCAATGGTACTTATCACAGTAACAGCGACTAGTTTGCAACATATATTCTGACAGGAAATCTAAGAATTTGCTTAGAAATGCATTAATTAGAATCAAATATGCTTTGAAATAGTCTTTTTGATTCTTATTTTGGTGATTTTATATGTAATAAAAGGGTGCATATAAATACCGAAATTACCACTATTTGCCGAAATTACCAAATAAGTTGCCGAAATTACCAATAATGTTACCGAAATTAACACTCATATGGTAGAAAATTATGGTTTTTATCAGAATTTTTTTTTTTTTTTCATAATGTTTACTCTAAATGTCGTTATTTTCAGGTAAAAGGCATCGATCTCGTGTATTTATGTAAATATATCGTCATTTATGCGCATGCGTAAGCTTGGGTGTCGATGTATTTGTTGATTTCTATTCACTGTTAATTATGTTTGATTTTATCACTGATTATTGCCAATTAGGATTAATTCGATAAATTATTTATTTCTCATAAATCGTTTACACAACATAAGCACTATAAGCTTCCGTTTGTCCACACTGAGCAAGGGGCAACAACCCAAACATAAACTGGCAGCTTCAGTACGTAGTAATATTATACATTTTGGTATAACTCTTAAATACATAAAATTAGTCTATTTAATTAATTTGTTAAGTCTTATATTTTTCTTCTNGTCATAGCACCCAACTCAATACGATACACTATACCTATTAAACTGGGATGTGTCAAACTTTTTCAATATCTCTAATGCTTAATGTATTAATGACGGCTATATTGGTTCACATATAACACCATTTTATCCTCCATCCTTTTCTCTTAACTCATGACAATTATTAAATATTTATTTAATTATAAAGTAAGTAATATAAGAATTTTTCAAATTCAACATTTTTTTTTATGGGCGCAATTTCTAATATGGAAAGTCGCCATCAAAAAATCATATAATCTAATCACAACATCGAGAACATGTTATACATATTCATAATTTAAACGCATGCGCGTAAATGACGGTGTATTTACAGAAATACATGAGATGGATGCCTTTTACCTGAAAATAACGACATTTAAAGTAAAACATTATGAAAAAAATCATTTTTTCTGATAAATACCATCATTTTCTACCAAATGAGTGGTAATTTCGGTAACATTATTGGTAATTTCGGCAACTTTTTTGGTAATTTCGGCAAATAGTGGTAATTTCGGTATTTATATGCACCGGTAATGGGTGCATATAAATACCGAAATTACCACTATTTGCATTATGAAATTACATTGTTCCATATCGTTCCTTGCATCAACCTTCGACCCAAATCATTATCAGCCCTCAAGCGGGTCACTCTGGCTTGATTCTCGGGTTCATATGCGATCCGATATGAAAAATGCAATGTAATAATCAATACCCACTGTTTCATTTTCTTGAAATTTACTCTATACATGCATAGTCATGTACATAACACTGTATATACCACAGTCGTATGCATTTTAATAAATAGAGAAAAAAGTGAAAATTTAGATGTTGGGATAATATAATATATATAAAAGAAACATACCAAGCGTATGAGATGCAGGCTCTATCCTGTCTGTTTCTGTATCATTCTTTGTAACTTGTGTGATTCTGCAAATTCCATTTGTATCTTCACCTACAACCTCAACCATATTTCACGGCTCATCACTGCCACGGTCTGGTTTTGCCTTGGAGAGGATGAGCACAAGTCCGTTTTTTTTCTGGTCCAATTGATACCGAGGTCCGAGCTCATCACGATGTTGTTCGCAAATATGACGATTCTGAGATGTTGAGATGTTGACATTTATCCCAGCTCTATTTAAGATTAGATAATTTTCAGTGATTTCTAGTTCTTTTGAATTTGATTTTAGATACCTCAGATGATTAATTATTAGATTAGAACAGTTTGTCAGCATGTTCAAAGCCTTGTTCTTGCAATTCTGGCCAAAATCACATTTTTTTTTCTCATTCCCCTCCATTTTTCTAGTGAAAGGTTTACTGCCTCATTATTGAAGAGTTCTACAAGGGGAGGTAATTTCGAGGTATTTTCAAAGTGCTGTAATGCAAAGTTTTAAAATACATTCACAAAAATCCTTAATACTTAAAATCCATAAAAAAAATCTTTTAAGGTCTGATTCATATTGATAAATAATATAGGTTAGGATGAAAAAATATAATTTTTAAGCGTTTTATCAGTTTTTAGCGTTAAAATTGGTTTTCATGCCTTGTAGATAGTCATATTCTACGATCAAATTCAAATAGTTTTAAGCAATACTTATCGAAATAGTAGCATCTTTCTGGAAATTAGATATATCCATAGTACAGAAAAAAGTAGTAGATGTATCAAAATATTTCACAGATTTTTCCGAGGAGCGGGTGTTTTATTGCAAGGATTTTGGTCAAATTTTCAATTTGAAAATGCGATTTTCTATTTGACTTAATATCTTATCTAAAACTTGACCATTTTCCAAATAACTTTACAGATGAATCGTCTAACATGGTCTCTTACAGAAAATACATAAAAAGTCAAACAACTGTAATACTCATTGTATAATTTTTTGGGTGGTTTGCATGGTTTTCTCATGGACTTGCACTTAAGCTATATCATGCATGCACTTGTCCTTTACCAAGGTGACGTTTTCGTATGCCGATTTGAAGTTGTCACAAATCAAGGACCAATTAAGTTAAAACAAGTTATAACATGGCGATGTATTCAATAACAGAAATATATTCCAATTAAGACAAAATACAAAATTGTATGTTCAACTAGATACATTTTGTGAGAAAGGTCGAATCCATTTGTTGACCAACTGAACGAAATCTTTCTTTAAACTGCCATATTGCGTGTTTCGTCTTCAAGATAAAATTGATATGGCCTTATTTTATTTACAAGGTTCCTGACCTCGGAGTCTATTCAAAGGAGATACTTACATGATAATCAAATAAACATGAAATTACCCGGGTTGTTTAAATGCGTTAATCATGCAACATCAAGACAACTATGTTGTACTTTATTTACATCGCTATAAAGAAACCGGTCTTACAAGATGGTGTTTCTTCCTTTTGTACATGTTTTTATATGTTATAAATCCTTGTCTCGGAAATTAATTATACTATAAACTATTGTTATTTGATTGAATATCTAGGGTTTAACAAAAACTACATTTTTACCCCAAAAATGTTTAATAACTTTGTTTTGTGATTATATTTTTTTTTCGATCAGTGGGAAATTTAAATCTAGTATTATAGCTTTAGTCTTACAGTTCATGGACCCTAGATTAGACATATTTCCCAATGTAACTCTCATGTTGTCAATTAAGTAACGTTAAAAGCTTGTATGTACGATATTAACAAAAGGAAGTTGCAGTACATTGACTTGCATGTTCAGCAATCACAGGTTCGATTTCTTCTAAATCTTTTTTTGGGGGCGGGGGGGGGGGGTGCTCTTTTCGTTTTTTTTTCAATCTAAGTTATGGCCCTTCATTATGATCAATACTAGTTATATTAAATGGCTCCATATACACTTGAATCTTCTCATGCTACAATTGACCATTTGTACAAACACCTTTCAACCATGTACATAGCAAACAACACATCTTACGAGACCTATACGGCGGGTATAATAGTTTCTGATTCATATTTTGTGAACACATTTTCTCGGACACATTGCCAGAGGCGTAGTGGCGGATCGGAAAGTGGGTGAAAACGTTAGAAAGTGGGTGTAAACTTCATGAGGTGACGGGAAAGTGGAGGGGTAAGCTTTAAAACTTTCAAAACTGAAAAGCAAAAAAAGGTATTTCGGCTTCAAACACCCTTAATTACCTCTTGATTTCGTGAAAATATTTGGCTGAATGCTACAAATTCAGCTTTTTCTAAATCTTTGCACAAAGATGTGGGAGGGCAGCAACACTTTTTGAAAGGGGGTATGTGCCCCCCCCCTTTTTTTGTTTTTGTTTTTGTTTTGGGTTAATATTTAAGCGACAGTTGGCAAAAATAACCTGTCCTGGACATTACAGATATATAAATGTGGTAGATATACATTTGTAGTTTATTATTATTATACATGTAATAATATATGTGGATGAGAGAGGTGAATCATGTAAAACGATTTATGGTATTTGTTTGCTCAAACTACTCGATACAACATTATGGGCGTGTTTTATTGCTCGTCGGTAGTGAGCCAGAAGAGATCCATTTCTGTTTTTTTTTTGCATTCGGAAGATCATCGGTCTCTCTTCTACCTCTTCCTTCTAAATAGGTATATTAGACGGCAGAGGCACATGACAAAAATGGCGTCGTTTAGCCTGAACGATACAGTTTTATTTTTTTGAACGTATTTTTGTTTATATTCGTTTAAAGTCTTATTTCAATATGTACCACCCCTCTACTCTTATTCTCCACAAGAGTAGAAGGGTGGCACATATTGACCTAAGACTAAACGAATATCAGCAAAAATACGTTTGATAAAGAAAAATAAGGCTATATTCATGACCCATGCGCCTGCGAAAGAAATAAATCATGATCAAGATAGGAGTAGAACAATTTGAAATCCGGCTCTTAGAATCGAATATATTGCTTTCTCCGGGTACTCCGGTTTCCCCTACCAATAAAACTGACGCCCCGATATAACTGAAAAATTGTTGAAAGCACCATAAAACCCAACCAAACAATCGAATAAAACATGTACAAGACAATAAAGACAAACATACAAGACAATGAAGACAAACATACAAGACAATAAAGACAAACATACAAGACAATAAAGACAAACATACAATACAATAAAGACAAACATACAAGACAATGAAGACAAACATACAAGAAAATAAAGACAAACATACAAGACAATAAAGACAAACATACAAGACAATGAAGACAAACATACAAGAAAATAAAGACAAACATACAATACAATAAAGACAAACATACAAGACAATAAAGACAAACATACAAGACAATGAAGACAAACATACAAGACAATAAAGACAAACATACAAGACAATGAAGACAAATAAACAAGACAATCAACACGACAAAGAATAGCTTGAAGATACCGAAGGAGTTATCAGAAACCGTAAGTAGGAGAACAGACAATACAATGGACAGAAGAATAAGGGGAAAATGCCAAACAATGATCCCCAAAACACAAAGATTGAGGAACACAAACCCATCTAATAAACTTGGGTTGAAACAAGTCATGGTGGCGACCGTAAGACTTATGAATTGAAGAGACAGCGCATATGCAAATATGATAAATTAAATTGTATGTACCACAATACATATATATATGATATCTATAAACAAATATGAAACAGAAATGAAAAGCATAAATAATGTATTTCAATGGCATAATATAACCTGGAAATAATATTGATCATGCATGCTTGATATATAAATAGAAATTATTTATATTACGCCTCACGCACGATTCATTTATCAAATATATATTGCTCATATTATTAGTTTCTTTGTTATCCCATTATGTATCTTTACGTTTTTAGGTCCGTGCTGTGATGTCTACTACGATTTCGACATAAAAACTATGTTCGGTTCACTTTTACCTCCAGGTGTGTATAGGAGGGTGCATTTCTTGTTTAAGTTAATTCTGTTTATTGTACATAGTGGTTTCCAACACATATTGACTATATGATTGGTGTCTTATTAGAGACAGGAACTGTTTACCAATACAGAGCACCTGAGTTCTGTGGTGCTCATCTTTATAGTTTTGTGTGTTGTCTTATTATGTGTTTTTACGGTCTGAGTTCTGTGGTGCTCATCTTTATAGTTTTGTGTGTTGTCCTATTATGTGTTTTTACGGTCTGAGTTCTGTGTTGCTCATCTTTATAGTTTTGTGTGTTGTCTTATTATGTGTTTTTACGGTCTGAGTTCTGTGGTGCTCATCTTTATAGTTTTGTGTGTTGTCTTATTATGTGTTTTAACGGTCTGAGTTCTGTGGTGCTCATCTTTATAGTTTTGTGTGTTGTCCTGTTATGTGTTTTTTACGGTCTGAGTTCTGTGAGTTCTGTGTTGTGATGTCCGTTAGGATTTCTGAATAAAAATTACTTTCGTTTCGTTTTTGCCTCTAGTTGTTTGTAGGAGGGCTCATGTCTTATTTACGTTATTTGTGTTTGCTTACGTATAGTGGTGTCTAAGACATATTGTGTTGTGTTTTGGTTTGTTTGTCTTCGTCTTGTGTACCCTATGTTGCAAGTCAGTTTAAAAAGTCATCCTTGTTGTAGAAATAAGAAAAAGCTATTCATAGAACATATACTACAGAGATATAGTTACGTAACACAGCATGATTTCCCCAACAATACCAATAAGGCGCTAATTTCGTTAAGAATGCCTTGCTATTACGACTGAGCAACTTCATGTGACATGTGGTGCGATTACGTTGCTTACGTTGGTTTCTATTTTTAGAAATATTAAAATTTAATTTGACTGTACCATACTTACAATCGGAGTTAAACAAGAATTGTACTCTACTTCCAAAGGGACAACATTTTCTCTATGACAGGTTTGACTAGAATTGCACTCAACACCTACATTGAACATAACTGTATTCTAGTGTCATTTTCACCATATTTCAGCTATATCGTGGCGATCAGTTTTATTGGTTGAAGAAACCTGAGTACCCGTAGAAAACCACCGACCTGTCGTAAGTTAGTGACAAAATGTTTCCCATAATGTTGTATCGAATACACTTTGCTATGAGCGGAATTCAAACTCACAACCTTAGTGATGATAGTCACGGATTGTAAAGGTAGTTGTAAACCCATCTACCGTGCGATAACGATCAAAAAATTGGCTTTAGAATGAGCACTATGTTTTTCTTTTATTTCGGCAGTTAGCGTCGTCTGATTTCTTGGCAAATTTTGAAATAATTGCTTTTATGACAGTCAGTTCTGCCTAACATCATTCAGTTCTGTCTTTACAACTGTATGTTCTGTCTGATAATCGTACCTTTACGACAATCAGTTCAGTCGGATCTTTCTGGCTTTAGGACAGTCAGTACTGTCTAATCGTTTTGCTATTACGACATTCAACTTTATCTTATCTGTTAGATGTACATTGTATGTGATATTGGTTTTGTGCATCACTTCTATTGTATTGTCAAGCTGGAAGGCGAAATTTACATGTGATGGTCCTTCTAACTGGGATTTGATAAAAGCTAGAGAAAGCCGAAGGGACAATCAAGAATGTACAATCCAGAGAAACTGGCAACATTGGAAACACAAGACACAGAACGAAGGAAAACAGAACAAACAAAATCAATACAGAAACCGAAAGAGATGAAGAACAGTAAAATGTTGGACATCACTTTTCGCAAACACTCACGAAATATAAGACACGAACCCCCTTACAAATAAGTAGCGTTAAATACAAACCGATCATCGTCTTTATTCGGAAATCGTAACGGACAATACAACACGGACACAAAATACATAAAGACACAAAATATAACAACATTATTCACATATAAAATGTCAATGACTTTGGATTGGTCATGCTCACGGATAATCCATTTAGATGTTTAGAAGATAAGAGGGAAACATCTGTTGTAACAAACATATCTGTAAAGCAAAAGTACACAGGATAAAACTTAAATAGTTAAAAACATTTTAATTGCATTTGAGTATTAGCATGACTTTAGCGAAAAACCTTCAGTTTGTGGTTTTGAAATCTTGGTTTTGCAATAAAAACATTCAGTATTTGCTTAAGACGTGGAGGAGTTCTAAGATCTTAACTCTGAGAAAACAGTGACCTATATATTTGTCTTCGAAATAAATGATATTTTGTGTATGGTGATATATGTCATTGTGTTGTCTCTCGTCCTTGGATTTACGGATTCTTCTTACCCCTTGGTATCTTCAAGGTCGTCAATTATTAATTTTCACCTTAACATTTGAGCTAGTTCACTATTTCACATTTGTGTTATAAAATACATAAAAGTGATGAAAAATTATTTTCGCTCAAATGTCCTGTGCCCAAAAAACCCACTGTTGTTAAGTTGGTCAAATATATTTATTACTACATAATAAAATGGTTATTGCATGTATATTAGCAATATACTCTAGGTACAAGATTCACCAATATGCATGCTATCGTCCTGTATTATTTGTACTTTTCTACAATAAGTATTAAGTAAATGCGTTTAAATTTTGAACTCATTAAAATGAGATTTTGAAGATTGGAAGTTATTACCTTTATAAAAAGAATACTTAAATGTAAGTATATTAAGTAGTAAATTTCTAGACCTAGATCTACACTGCCATACCCCGTTCCGCAAAACGACCCAAAAAAGACAGGAAATTGTTACAAAAATACAGTCACCTAATAAATGTAATTGCTCATATTAACAGTAATAAATGAAATTGCATTTAAATGTATAACCATTTCTTTTTTTTTTAATCTTTATGAAACGTTTTGATGTTAAAAATGGGCAATTAAATATAAATAATATGTGTTATATATTTAATGTTATTTATTTACATTAAATCTATATGTTTGGAACTTAGTAAATGAAGGACTAGTACTTCTTCACATCAAAATTAAAGTGCTTTGTATGTGTAGGAACCCCATATGACTGAGCACTGTGTGTCTTGTTTTTTTTTTTTTAATTTAGACAAAGAATTCTTATTGACCTCGATTTGTGTTGCTTTCCTATTAAATATTGAAAAAGAAAAGTAGGAACTATTAAATTAAAGGTTATTTCACAAACCTGTGTGTAATACATTTGATATCTACGTCTTTATTTTGAACTATTGAACGTTAATTGCAAAGAAGAAATATCTCCGAGAGTTCTAAATTTGCAATTTACTAGCAAATATAACCATATAAATGATTTTGAGCAATTAAATACAGGTTTTGACCGATTTATAATATCCATTTAATTCGTCTTACTGATGGTTGTGTGATTACAAGTGAACACAATTGCATCATTGTTTGGTTGAGCTAATTGCAATGAGCAAAATGATGTACATGTTTGCTTTGAAAGAGGGGGCATTTATGACCACGTGGTTTAAGTCTTTAATTTCTGATCACTATCACTGTTCTCATGTGGGTTTGCGGTCCGATACATATTTTAAATGTTAAGATCACCGTAGATCAATATATACAGATTAATACATGGGCATTTTCATATTGGCCTGGTTATCATCCCGAGACCCCCATGTTGGCCCGAGACGCAGTCGAGGGCTAATATGGGTCGAGGGATGATAACCAGGCCAATATGGAAATGCCCATGTATTAAACTATTTATTATATACTTCCGACATCTAGAAAAGAGACCCCATATTGGCCTGAGACAAAGTCGAGGCCCATATTGTCCCGGGCCAATATGGGCCTCGATATGGAAATGATCTTGTAGTAATCCAATAACCGGTTATTTTTCCGGGGTGTGAAAATATGGACAGTTTACTTCCGGTCATATTGGTCATACAAAAATGCCTTTATTTTAACTAAGTATGTAATAAACTATTCTAATACGACGTCTTTCCTTGGTTATATGGCTAATCAATGCAGTGATAAAATTCCCTATATATTTTACTTTATACATGGGTATTGTCGGATACATTTTTATGGACATCATTTCTAAGTGATTCGTCTATATATATAGGACCGTTGTGCACACCAACATAAAAATATTCGCTTTGATTTTTTCTGGAAAAATATACTAAAGCTAACCATTTATTGACCTTAATTTTTGTAAATTGCCAGCTTCCGGTGACGTAGTTTCCAAGGAAAGCTTGTCATATTGACACATGGCTGCTAATTTATTTCAGGATTTTTTTGGGGCATTTTCCATTTTTTTAAGACAAATCAAATTGCCATCAAATTGGAAAATGTCATTAATTTAATAGCACAAAAATACGACTGCAAATATGACGGTTAGTTGATTATTTTAGATGCATTTAGCGGATACGTCTTCCTTTCTTGTTTTGCACACATTTTTGTAAAACGTGTAATGAGAAATTACTTCCTGTCTTACGATTTATTGGTCTTTGTATTTATGCACTCCAATTCAAGTTGGGGTCCGGGTGGTTCAATGAGTTAGGCCGTTGGATCTAACAGATCATACAAGCCTATCACCAATACGGCGTGGGTTCTCGCCCAGCTTTGTAAATTACAAAAAAGGGTGCACTCGACTCGCAGCCACAAGTTATACAGTTTACCAGTTGCTTGCACAGGGTCGGTGGTTCTCTCCGGGTACTCAGGCTTCCTCTACCAATAAAACTGGTCGCCATGATATTGCTGAAATATTGCTGAGAGTGGCGTTAAACAGCAAAAATTCCAATTCCAATTTGTGAAATCGTCGAATTAAGGAATATCGTGGTAGTGATCATATGGTAGTTGGATTTACAACTACCTGTGAAATCAATGACTATCACCACTAACGTTGGGAGTTAGAACCCCGTTCATTGCGAGGTGTACTCGATACAACATTATATGATAATGTTTGTCAGTGACTTGGGGCAGGTCGATGGTTTTTTACGGGTACTCCGGTTTTCTCCATCAATAAAACTGACCGTCACGATATAACTGAAATAAAATGGCGTTAAGCACCATAACCCTAATCCCCTGTTTATCGATATATTGAACTAAAGAATATCAAATTTTAAACTGGGCATCTGTGAGTTTTAACAGTGCGTAACATTTGCATGTGAATAACCTCGTTTGAAACATAACCTCTTTCTATCATTATGGTGCAAAGTATAAAAATAAATTAAAAAAAAAGATGAAATAAGAAAAAAGCAATTAAAATTAACGAAATCTAATTAATATATGCCCTATAGGGGCAAAATAATTTGGTCTAATTAAAATACAAACAATTATTGCGTAAAACATCTTTAGACTTTCATTTAAAAAATATAAAGGACCGCAATGAAAGTATAATAAATGATTTTCATTCAAGTATTGTACATTAAAATTCTAAGCTCATATTTTTAATATGCTTCAATATAATGCACTCCTGGGAAAATGTTTTTTTTAAACGTTCTCTCCGTGCAAAATCTAGGTTAAGTATACATCTGTGATGGTCAGTAATTCCATCACTATCAACAAATCCAATAATCAACTTTGGCCTAAAATCATTGAACATACAAATACCTCAACATGTGACAGTGGGAATCTAGTTCCTTGCTTGGGACAGGCCTAAACAGGTGACGGGGTTAAACCAATTAATTGTTTTATGCAAAATACATGTGTTATTGTATAATTTGTTTCAGCTGTGTTTGTTAAACAAATAGCATAATAATAATTTCTTGACATGTGATTATGTCTAGTTCTATATTTTTATTCGACAACCTCCCACGAATCCCGAATGTCATACAAGGGGGGGGGGGGTTCGGGATATCATGGTCATGACGACCTCCCACGAATCCCGAAAGTAAGACAGGGGGTCTGTATATCATGGTCGTGATGACCACCCATGAATCCCGGACGTCATACAGGGGGGTTGGTAGATCATGGCCGTGATGACTTCCGGACGTCATACAGGGAGGTTGGTAGATCATGGCCGTGATGACCTCCCACGAATCCCGGAAGTCATACCAGGCGCATGGAAAACGACGGTTAGCACATTATATATCATAATAGTGTTTGTGGTAAAGACATAATTCCTAGACGACACTTATGAAGCAAAATATTTATGGAAATCGTTGTTTCATTGCGTTTCAACTACAATATTGGTAGCTACACAAAGTTGTGAGTTTGAACCACTTTCATGACGAGGCGTACTTGATACAACATTATGTGATATAATTTGTCAGTGACTTGCGGCAGGTCGGTGGTTTTCTCCGCCAATAAAACTGACCGCCAAGATATAGTTGAGATATTGTTGAAAGTGGCGTTAAACACCATAAGTCAAACCAAACCATAATCTTGCTTGCAAAATGCATTTAGGTTGACTATAAAAAACTCTACCGAGTTATACGCATTGAATCAATTATACTTATGTAATGATTACCCGGGTGTCTTTCGAAATATGACCTCACAATGGGAACCAAATATATCAAATTGGGGTGAGTGAGTGAGGTGTTGCTTAACGTCACATGAGCTATTTTCAGCTATATCATGGCGAGAACAAGTTGCATTCAATGAAATGATAATGATGTCCGCATTGTACTAAACTACCAGCTTACAAAATTATCTACAATGTATATATAGTGCTATCTCACTGAAACAACAGTCGCGTGTAGACATGTCGATCCACTCTGAAACAGTATCCGGATTCGGAGCCAATCAATCTTTGATATTACCCTTTAAGGTGTTACCATACACTTCAGGTAAAATTTGATCTGCTCGTTTAATTTTCTAATTTTTTTGGCAGTGTGTTCGAATATATCCACTGTAATAAATATCAAAATTTTAGCAGATTCCAACCAACAGACTCAGAGCTATAAATTCACTAGCCACATAGCAGCTTTTCTCTCTGCGGTTTTGATCACCGAGGTGCTTGAAATCTGCATGCAGTCATCATATGATCAAAACGTTCAACTGATTTTAAAGAGTTATCTCCCTGTAGTGTATGGTACCCCCTTAAAGTAGCGTCGTTAGCGAAGAAGCGGCAAATGCAAATTTCCTAATTGTAGTTTGACCCGATCGGGGCTTGCAACAATGATTTACCGCACTCAAAGCGAGCACACTAACCATTACACCACTGATGTCGTCTATTGACTTCATGTTACTTATGCTCAACCAGTAAATCTTATTGTAAATTGAGTCTACTCTATATATCTACGCAATAGTACACACAACCACAATGTCGTCAGGAGCCGTAGTGGTCGTGATCGCATGGGAGTTGGGTTTACAACGACATATACAATCAGTGCCTATTACAACTGACGGTGTGAATTCGAACCCCGTTCATGGAGAGGTGTACTCGATATAACAGTGTGTGATAAAGTTTTTTTCAGTCAGTTGCGGCATGTCGATGGTTTTCTCCAGGTACTCCGGTTTCCTCCACCAAGAAAACTGACCGTCTCGATATAACTGAAATCTTGTTGAAAGTGTCGCTAAACAACATAACACAATGTCGCTATACGAAACAAGACCAACTGACCACAACATGTAATATAATAAAATAGGAACATATCGGAATATCCAGATACCTTTCAAATCTCTGAGTGCAATTTAAAGCTTTTTAAAAGTTTTTTTTAACCTCCCCCTTTCTCGCTAGAAGTTAAATGGTCGTTATCCTAACTTCTGTTTTGGATAATGGTATATTGTAAATGTAAAATTAAGTGAAATCTTGGGCGAGACATACTTCTGATATAAATTATTTTATCATCTAAGATTCATTCATTTTCTCTTTACGTACAGTTTACAAAACAAATATTATTATTTTGCCATTTCAGGAAAGGTGTCGCTCCCGTCATTTAGATTACTTCCGTTAGGCTTTATCATACGCTTACAACCAGCTTCACTTGTATCTCTCTTACCATCTGATTCCTAGACTCATCATATATAAGGATTGAACCATGGACGAATCATATACTGACTGTTGTTGACCATATGCATGTCTGAATTTCAGAGTTGTCGCCCTTTCAAAAACTGCAATTTTTAATTGGGGACAGATGTTATTATTTTAACCAAGAGTGTTTTGATTTCTTCGATCTGGCCCCGGCGCCATAAAACTTCAGAATTTACTTAAGTCTTAGAATATTCTCAAATAAGGAAATACTCAAATTTGATTGGCTGAAAACACAGATTTCAGCAAACAAAGTTTGCTCAGCAAAGAAAAAGTTGTATGGCATCGGGGCCAGAAAGGTAAACGTATGTTCAAGGGACGTATGTTTGCCGATCAAGTATCTTAAATATTGATTGACATGTTTTAGATATTTTACCTAAACTATTATCTATATTTATTCTTTATAGAGTTGATGTTTTTCTTTAGTATACAATATAATGTTGTACAACTAAAGAAACTTTTTAATTGTGATTGTATAATAATTAAGATGATATTGCGATATGTACATAATTATATTTTAGACGCACTGCAGGTAGCCCACCGGTATGTGCCCTCGATGTAAAGGGGTATATATGTATATGTTATCTGGATGTGAATTGATTGATGCCGAAAATATCAGCCTGCCGAGCCAGAATATGAAGTTTGTTGGCGAGTGAGCGAAGCGAACGAGTCACAACCTTCATATTCTGTCGAGCAGGCTGATATTTTTCAGTATCAATAATTGCGAGCATCGCAAGATGCGAGCTAAACAGCAACATGTATGTAAGGAGATGAATCAATATACTAACCATACCAACCGGAAGTGGTTTTTAAGTTTCAGCATAGAATGAACAATCGGAGAGAATGACCGGAAATAACCTATTAATTAGAATAAAAAATAAATATCCAGTTTAAAAATAACACACAAAAAATAGGAATCCGTACAGCTTCTTTACATGAAACGATTAATTTATTTTAAAAAATGACAATCGCTATAGTTTACGTCACACAAGTATTGTTACATCACGTCATTCATTTCATGATTGCTGTCACTGACACTGTTTAGAGTAAATACCTGCGTTTCTCAAGTTGGTGGCGATTTACAGTTGTTTGCCGAATAATTGTTTATGTATTGAACGTTGCAGTTCCCAGCAATGTGAAAATAATGTCTTTATATTTAAAATTAGTAAGATAAATCTCGAGTACGTTGAGATTTTACTGACGGAGATTCCGCAATGTTTACAAAAACGTCACTGGGGTTTCCCCACATTCCTAACCTATGACGTCACGAAAGTTAGTTCCGACTAAAGTACATCTTGTATATCTAGGGAATTTTCTATCACTTAGGTTGTATCTATTAGCAAAATAGATGTATTTCTATAGAATACATACTTAATGTTTGATGAATGATCATTACAGAGTGAAGTACAGGAAACAGCCTTTTAATTTGAATAAAAAATAACTATCCAGTTTAAAAATAATCCCCCCAAAAAATAGAAAGGAAACCGTACATGAAACGATTAATTTATTTAAAAAATGGACAATTGTTAGACCTTCTTGTTCGCGCATAAAGATGTCGTCACACGATTGCATTGATCATGTCGCTCATAGTTTCAAAACAAAGAAAAAAAATGTCCAGCAATTGTAGGAGTATAAAGATGTTTTTTTTAAAAACAATATTGATTCAGTTGCCAACCCTTAAAACTATTTACACTGGTTGGCGTGGCTATCCTATCGTTGGAGGTTAGCCCTGAACTCCTCTATGGAGCTGGCCCCAACTGTAGTGTCTGGTAGGTGGTTCCATTCTTGTGCTGTTCTTTGGAAGGAGTTTCTGAGAGTGTCATAATTGGACCTCTCCTTGAAGAACATATGCTGACCTCTGGTTCTGCTGTCACCAGGTCTGAGGTATAAGTCTGGGTCAATGTCCACGAGTCGATGCTGGATCTTATACATCATAACGAGTCTGCTTATCCCCCTCCGTTGTTCTAAAGTCTGCCTCTCAAGTGATGTTAACATGCTTGTCACGCATCCTTGTGTTATGCTGGTGTAATCATTTATAACGAAGCGGGCAGCTCTTCTTTGTACATTTTCGAATGTCTGTATCAGGATTTGGGTGGTGGGATCACAAACCATTGCTGCATATTCCAAGGTTGGTCGTAGGATCGTCAGATAGCTGGTTTCTCTTACTTGTTTCATTTTGATCAACTGCCGATTGGTCCGATCAAAATTGTGTGTTTACAACAAGAGAAATGGATCAGCGGGGGTAAGACATTCGATATGTTATGCCTTTTCTGTCGGAGTTATGAATTGATTTGAGCGTGAAAAGGAGGATTATATATTTCTTTATGAAAGCTATTATTTGTTTTCTTATATCATTGACATTTCGGTGGACTTTGAACCACATTTTTACAAATAATCATGTCAAAATTTAACGTTATGAACTTTCATCATTTATTTTACAAAACATGTACATAAACACATACGAGCAACACGACCCACAGGGGTTTGTTACGATTTTTTTATTCCTCGACTACTCTCATGTGTCTCATATGTACAAAAATGTATTTATGTATTTTGTAGAGTAGTCAAGGGATAAAAAAAAATCGTAACAAGCTCTGTGCACGACCCCCGGATGAAAAGGATACTTTTCTCTAAATGATGGACGTTTGACTCATCACAGTCACTTGAAGTTTCAAAAACTAAGGGGCCCGGGTGGCTCAATGAGTTAGGTCGCTGGATCTAACAACTCATACAATCCTATCACCAATACGGCGCGGGTTCGCGCCCGGCTTTGTAAATTACAAAAAAGGGTGCACTCGACTCGCGAGCGCAAGTGATAAAGTTTACCAGTTGCTTGCCCATGGTCGGTGGTTCTCTCCGGGTACTCCGGCTTCCTCCACCACTAAAA
>MJUT01044294.1:357715-387345 GCA_002080005.1 Gigantidas platifrons | reverse complement strand
CGATCAAAGGTTACCGAAAATCACTTAACGTGTAGTACCGATCAAAGGTTACCGAAAATCACTTAACGTGTAGTACCGATCAAATGTAACAGAAAAACACTTAACGTGTAGTACCGATCAACGGTAACAGAAAAACACTTAACGTGTAGTACCGATCAAAGGTAACAGAAAAACACTTAACGTGTAGTACCGATCAAAGGTAACAGAAAAACACTTAACGTGTAGTACCGATCAATGGTAACAGAAAAACACTTAACGTGTAGTACCGATCAATGGTAACAGAAAAACACTTAACGTGTAGTACCGATCAAAGGTTACCGAAAATCACTTAACGTGTAGTACCGATCAATGGTAACATAAAATCACGTAACGTGTAGTACAGATTAATGGTAACAGCAAATCACTTAACGTATAGTTCCGATCAATGGAAACAGAAAATATATTAACGTGGAGTACAGATCAATGGTAACAGAAAATCAATTAACGTGTAGTGCCGATCAATGGTAACAGAAAATCACTTAACGTGTAGTACCGATCAAAGATTACCGAAAATCACTTGACGTGTAGTACCGATCAATGGTAACAGAAAATCACTTGACGTGTAGTACCGATCAATGGTTACGGAACATCTCTTAACGTGTAGTACCGATCAAAGGTTACCGAAAATCACTTAACGTGTAGTACCGATCAATGGTAACATAAAATCACGTAACGTGTAGTACCGATGAATAACAGAAAATCACTTAACGTTTATTACACATTAGCAACAACCAAAGGTTACCAAAATCACTAATATTCTGGTACACATGTACATGAATACAATAGAACCTTACTAAAAATCACTATTAGTCTGGTACCGGTTAACTTAAGTGAATGGCTTATTAGGATATCTGGTCAAATTTAGACAAATTTCATCAAAACGTTATGGATACTCAACAGAGAACTCTTGCTCATTTATAACAGACCACATAAAAATATTACTCCATTAGAAGATTTAAGAAATATTAATTGTAATAGTGGTGGTCATCCGGGATAGAGGAACAAGCTGTCCGAGCTGATTTTGTAAGTGGGTCACCTAAGACCATTTCAGTCCAATCTAGTTTTGTTTGTATCGAAGGTTTCAGAGTAGAAGGTTTTGATGTGATTTATTATTTTTTTCAAAATAAGCCTAATTGGTATAAATCGTCTGAAAGAACAAGAACACACAAATAACCTGAAACACATTGAACCACTCATTATAATACGGCTTCTACTCATTATCATACAGCTTCTACTCATTATCATACGGCTTCTACTCATTATCATACAGCTTCTACTCATTATCATACAGCTTCTATTCATTATCATACAGCTTCTATTCATTATCATACAGCTTCTACTCATTATCATACAGCTTCTACTCATTATCATACAGCTTCTACTCATTATCATACAGCTTCATTGCAAATTTGAAGTCAGTTTAACTACAAATAAAGCAATAATAGTTAAATAAAGAAATTTCTATTTTTATGAACACAGCCACATTAAATGTAGAGCCAAGGACCACCCCCGCAAGGTTTGATTTAATTTGAACCAGTGGTTTCAGAGAAAAATTTTAAATGATGTTTGTTATAATTGGCTACTTTGCCCATTTTCGTCAAAAATCGACAAAACGCAATATGTTTCAGTAAAACCCGTAACATATGCCATCCTACTCATTAAATTGTAACTGCAAATTTGTATTACCTATGATCAATTCATAGTATATCAACCATTTTGGATAATTGGCGAGATCATCGGACACAATTTTGAGGATGATTTGTGGCGAATGACACCAAGTATCAAAAGCACACACTAGCAGGAAATTTCACAATGAATCGATAGAAACTAGAGGACCACATGAGCTGTATCGCTCGCAGTTTATTTATGTTCTGTTTAAGCAAGTTTAAAGTTTTAGAGAAAAACCTTTTTGTACATGCCAGGTATTATGACAAACCACGATGCAGCTAGGTCTGCTTCATACCTTGACATAGACCTCGCAAATTGACAGTGAGGGCCGATTAAGAATGAAACTTTACGACAAAAGAGATTACTACAATATTCCCATTGTGAACTTTCCATGTATATGTAGCAACATTCCAGCCGCACCTGCGTATAGAGTATATATCTCTTAGTTGATGCGATATTCCAGAGCTTGTGGTACATACCATAATTTTCTTGATAGAGGGTTAAGAAAGCTACTGAACCAATGGTTCCTAATGGTTAAGTTTAAGTCATCACTTCGACAGTTTCACGGTCACCACCATCAGTTGGTGAACCGTTATGGGATATCTGTGTCACAAATGACAATGTCGTAATCACAATCCAGTCCTTTGCCCATTCACGACTTATCACCGGATTCGTAATAAAAGTAACACGAGGGCCTGAGATGACCCCGGCTTTTAGTTGAGGGCCTGAGTTAACCCCGGCTTTTAGTTGAGGGCCTGAATTAACCCCGGCTTTTAGTTGAGGGCCTGAATTAACCCCGGCTTTTAGTTAAGGGTCTGAGTTAACCCCGGCTTTTAGTTGAGGGCCTGAGTTAACCCCGGCTTTTAGTTGAGGGCCTGAATTAACCCTGGCTTTTAGTTGAGGGCCTGAGTTAACCCCGGCTTTTAGTTGAGGGCCTGAGTTAACCCCGGCTTTTAGTTGAGGGCCTGAGTTAACCCCGGCTTTTAGTTGAGGGCCTGAGTTAACCCCGGCTTTTAGTTGAGGGCCTGAATTAACCCCGGCTTTTAGTTGAGGGACTGAGTTAACCCCGGCTTTTACTTGAGGGCCTGAGTTAACCCCGGCTTTTAGTTGAGGGCCTGAGTTAACCCCGGCTTTTAGTTGGGTTCTCAATCATAAGTTTTCTGTGTAGTGTTTTGTATCTTTTTATTTATTTTATATTTAGTCATTGTATTATTGTCTATCATTCAAACTACGGCTTCTGGTTACGCTTTTTGGTATTTTCTTACACATTTTGAAAAGGATCATCCAAGGAACCGTGATTCCAGTCATGTTTACTAACTGTTATGTATTTTATATAAGAATCATTTTAAAGTGTTATCTCCATAGAATGTTAACTATGTCCTGTAGTCATCTTGGATTTTGACAGCAAAAATTAATATCTTGCATGGGACAATCCAAAGTTTATTCATGTACAGTTTGGGTTCAATCAAGGTTAGTTTTTTCATTTCCCTGTTATATACAATTGCAAAGGACCACCCACGCTAGTTGTCAAATTGTGCGTGGTTTCAGAGCAGAATATTTTCCCCATAGTGTCATGTTAAATTGGCTCTGTGGTAGCGACCTTCTTGGATTTTCCTTTGACACATTTTTCCCCCATTCTGTACCGGACCATCCAATGATCATTTATGTACAGTTTGGGTTCAACCAACTTTCTGGTTTCTGAGAAATTATTTTTTCATTTTCTCATTAGATGGTCTTGTGTTATAACCTTAGTCTTGCAATGGTAGCTATATAAGGAACATTCTTACCAAGGAACGATTTTATCCAGTTTTTGAAAAGATTATTTGAAATTTAAGGCAGATAGAAAGCAAAATTTGCCTTAGCAGCAACATTGAATTCTGAATGAAACAGAAATTATTTACAATGTTGAGGACTACCCTTGTAACATTTATATCAAGATGGTTCCAATTGGACTGCTAGTTTGTGAGAAAGAAATTTAATACAAGGTATACAGACAAAGACTGGTGCAAAGTAATGCCAGCAACCCACATGACCCTTTGAGATGGCCTCCTATGTCATAATACAGATAAATGTAAAAGTTAACGCTACACATTTTCCTAAAGGGATTTACAAATGAAATTCATTAAAAAACCTCATCAAAAACAGACGAACAATAAATGATCCATATACAACTAGATGCTCAATGGGTTGGTGGGCCTGTGTCGCTCACCTGTCATTTTGTTTTGAGAAAACTCTATGCAGAGCCTTCCATAGGTGTTTCCTTCCAAATTTCAATTAGTTTGGCCTAATGGTTTTAGGGAAGATTTTGTTTAATTGGCCAAACACAAACAGCCATATAGTTGTATGATCGGCACGAATAGGGAAGTACAGGGTCTCCCATACGTCACTCTTAAAGTCACAATTCATTGTGCCTCCTAGTTTCGGAGGAGAATTTTTTGGGTTAATTTTAGCCAATCAGAAACAAGAATTGCTCATGGCGACCATGTTTATTGTCCAATCGGGATGAATGAATAAATAAATAAATAAATAAGCTTTATTTAGAGTCGACATGGTTAAAACAACATAAGCTCTGTTGAGCTTTTAACCGACATGAAATGAGGAAATCTTATAGAGGACCTTTCATAAATGCTTACTGTAAAATGTTGCTTTATTTGGCTAAATGGTTTCAGAAGATTTTTAGCATTTGACCAATCAGAAACAAGAATTGCCTATGGCAGCCATGTCTGCTAACAGATCAGGACAAAATGAGCAATCTTTATCAAAGACCTTCCATAGATGCTTCCTACCAAGTTTCGGTTCATTTGGCTAAGGGATTTCAGAGAAGATTTTTAGAAATAGACCAACTATTTGTTAACAGATCAGGACAAAATGAGCAATCTTCCATATATGCTTCCCACCAAGTTTCGCTTCATTTGGCCAAGAGGTTTCAGAGAAGATTAAAATGTGAAAAGTTAACAAACGACGGAAGCCAAGCGAGAGCAAAAGCTCACATGGCCTTTTGACCAGGTGAGCTAAAAACAGAAAACACCTTCAGGCATTGTTTGGAAATGGGTAGGGCTACAATTCTCTTAAATCAATCTCAACCTTTTTTCTGTGCTAAACATACAGAAGGATCAATCAACTGGAACAAGTTATTGAATGTAAACCATTGAGTCTACTGATGAATGACAAAGACAGACTCAAAACATAACAGTTTGAAGATATCAAAGGGGTAATCAGAATCTGTATATCCAAGAATAATAGACAACACAATGGCCAAACGATCTACAAGACATACACATAAAACTAAAGATCGAGTAACACGCAGACCACTAAAAACCAGTGGTGAACTCAGGTGCTCCGAAAGGGTAAGCAGTTCCTGCTCTACTAGTGGCACCCATCATGTTAATCTAGTTACAAACCGGGTGATAAGTTATGAATGAGGAAAGGATCAGGAAGTGTTTAGGACTGCCAAAATTTTTGTGATCATATAAATATTGTTGACAGTGGCATTATACACACATACTGTGTAAACTAATATTTTTCTTTTCAAGGCATCTCTCCACAAAAACTCACCCTGCATGTACTATGTGATAAATAGTAATGCCAAGAGCTTTTTGTCAGTTATTTGCACCCGGCTGATGATTTTCTGCCATACAAAAAAATGTACATCAGTTTTCTCCATTGATAAATTTGAAATATTGTTGAAGGGGCATCAAGTGCCCTATGCCTTACTATTGTTTGATAAGCTAGCACCTTTCAGCTATATTCATAAACAAATCATGGGTGTCAATATTCCCCTATAGGTGCCTCTTGAGCAATAAAAAGTCCAGGTGGTTAAATGCAGATCACCTATGATTAACATATAAACACCAGAATCATGTGTACACCAGATATCAGATATAATGTGGTCAGGCCACAATGTTTGGAATTTTTGCAAAAAAAAAACAAACAAAAACCCATTTACTCCAAAACAATTTAGATGGTTCTTCAAGAGTGTCTGGTTAGATAAGTTTCAGTCTACCAAATGCATCAGTTTGGTAGCAGCATGTTTTCTTTAGTAAATAAACAACAAATCAGATTTTTATTCATTGGACAAATTTCTTTGTCTAGTTTTTATTATTTTTTATAATTTTTCCAGCATTTTTTGCCTTACCCTGATGCTCAACCACAAGAACAGTCCACACAGCATCTGTGGCTGGGGACCATCCAGGCCACAGCACCAAGGCACAAATTTACATTCTGTACAAAAATAAGACGTGTTTAATACAGACTGTCGTTTTCACACAAATAAAACCATTTGTCTTGATCGAAAGCCAAGTTCCGTGGCCCACTATAAAGGAAATGAAAAATTGACTATCACATGATCACTGTTAAGTATTCTGTTTTTTTGGTCAACCACTTAAATGCTGACAAAGCTATGCTATAGAGAAAGAATTCACATTCAGTCACATATCACAAGAAATGCCGTCTACGACTAGAATTACTTGTATACAATTTAGAGCACAGCTCATTAATTTCACCCCAACATACCAAGATCAAGACACAAAGGTCATTGATATATTTTTAAACATTATTTATTTTTTTGTAAATCTTTACATGAGTTACTTAACCATTTTAAATTTATTTTGTTTATAGAAATTTTAAATGCCCCCTTAAATGAAAGTGACTATATGTGAATTATCTCCCCTTACAAACCATTTGAAATACACAATAATATGATATGCTCCACTGAGAAGGACAAAGATTAATTAAATAATAGCAACAACAGATTGCATATCTCTTGATGTGTGTACATGTATCATTACAATGATCACGAATATATGTTGTACCTCCTTACCTGTGAGTAACGGTGGTTATAAAGAAAGTTCAACATATATTACAGTGAAGATTGAATGGTACATACAGACACTCACACATCTACCTGTTTCTAGTCTATTAAGCAGTAAAATTAATTCAATTTTTGTCTAGACACAACAAAAACATTCTTAATGAAGCTTTTAAGTACATGAAATAACTGGTTAAGGTAGACAGACCAAGAGAATATCATATTGTTTAGAAACAGTTAAAGATCTTAGTTTAATATGGATAGTATACATGTACCACCAACTAAACTGAATCAATACAAGTATCACCTATATTACATTAATACTGGTTTCCAACATGAAGGCCAAAACTTATACATTTAAACATTTTCCTGTATTAAAATTATCTTGCAAGTGAAAAACAACATATCAAACTTGATCCAACAACTTTCTAAGTCCTTCCAAGTACTAAGAGACTGGAAACATTATATAAGAGAAAGAGATTGGCCTTCCAAGTACTAAGAGACTGGAAACATTATATAAGAGAAAGAGATTGGCCTTTCAAGTACATTACCAATCATTTAATACTGTAAACAGAATGTTAGATAATACATTAATTGCTATAATAAATCCCATTATGTAACTATGGCAGTGTCATGCATTGCAGATATCAAAATTGAACTTCCCACACTACATCAAATATATAAACTTTAAAAATATTATATTATGCACAACATACATACAATGTCACAGAGAATAAACTTGCTGTTGTACGAAGCAGACAAGCAAGACTTGGTAACCTCAAATTTCTTTTGCTTCTCTGTCTTGTCCAAAAACAATTTATTCTGTATCAATGTAGGTATGTTTCACTTGCAAATTTTTTCTTTTTCTTCTATTAAGCTTAATATTTCAATTTGTTTATTTTTACAGATTTTTTTAGCATTTTGTTAGTTTGAAAGAAGTGTATACACATAGATAATATTTATCAAAAAAATAAAATAAAATATGTTTTCTTTAATTTTTTAACAAAATTAACATGTGTAAAAAAAAACTATCTTTTCACAGACTATAAAAACATGGTCATTGCACAAAAAGGTTGACTGATAACGTATATACATGATACTCTGTAACGAACACAACATGTTAACTTTGTCCAAAAATAGAAATCTCAAATAATAACAAAAAATAAAATACAGCACTTTGTACTATTAATGAATGATTCTAACATGGGACTTCTCATACATTTTATAGGGAAAAACTTTTAATTATCAGTTATGATTGCACATCCACTCCCAAGAAGGGGGAACATTATACACTCCAGGAGATCGCACTTTACATGAAGTAAAGTAATATATGTAATATTTGTATCATTGGAAACATGGACCAAATATTGCAAGTATTGCTACTTTTTAACAGGTAAGATCAGACTGGCCAGTAGTTTTAGACATTTATCATTAAAGTTCTAAAAATATGTATGCTGGAGTTTGTTGTATTCATCTCAAATAAGCCTTTCTGAATTGGTGTCCTGCCATTCAATTATTTATCTAAAATTTCCCTTTGATAAAAACGAATTAAAAATAATTTAAGCTGAAAATTTTTTAATGTAAACAATAACCAGATGATAAAAAACAAGAAAATCCCTCAAGAAAGTTTTCAATATATTTGAGATAATAGATTTAACAAAATATTTGTATTGGTTTCTTTATGAAGCTGTTAATTTTGTAACACTTTTTGAAAATCTAAAAATTACAATTAATAATGAATATAAATAAAAATAATTTTACTTGCCCTTCATTTTACAAGATGGTTACAGCACCTTAAATCTGGCAATGGCTACATACAAGTTTAAGTATTGAAACTAGGGCCAAATTAAGAAAGATATATTCCCCCAAATATTTTCTAATCACAGTACCTAAAACCTTGAAGGCATTTTTTTCAGAAGTAACTTCTAAAATCGCAGTGGAGCATAAAACATTCGTACTCAGCAGACATTTTTATAAGGTTGAGCAGAACTTTGGTTGAACATCAAATCTTTAACAACCGTTTGCATATAAATGAAATGTGAAAATGAAACTTGACATTCATATCATTCATTCAACCATGAAAATTGTGAGATCAGATATGGCCACACCCTCATTTATTCATATCACAATGTTTTGACTGTAACAAATACAGATAAAATATACATAAATGTCCCTGCAACGTTGCAGCAGTTACTATTGCTTCCTGTCAACAACAGATTTCCATAGCAACATGGCATAAAGGGTATTCATTGGTCATCACTGCTCACAATGTCCGTTCTCATCTTGTCAGACTCAAATGGCAGTTTTAAAACAGATCAACATTAACAACAGTTAGAAGTTTTGGACATCTGCTCACTAGTTTAAATCTCGATCTTCCAGATATCGGTATTCAAATGTGAAACCTTCTTTTTTCCGCTGGGCCCATTTTTCATAGTCAAAGTAGATATATGTGCCCTGAAAAAGAACAGAAAATTTCATTAATAATACGTCTACTCTATAGAAGAAATTAAAAGTGCTCAAATTAAGTCACTGAAATCAATTTATCTATCATAACCAATTTTATAATATCAGATTTACAAACTCAATACAAGACAATTTTATTCCAAGCTTGACATCTGACAAATATGGATACAAGAATATAACAACTTGAATACTCTTTTTCATTTGAGATATATGGTGGCCACAAATATGATCTTGTTATCAAAGTGGAATAATAAATTTAAATTCTATTGAGTCCAGGGCTCTAAAATGCGACCAAAACACTCGCATTTGCAAGTTACTTTTGTAAAATGCGAGTAAAAATTCTGTATTGATACCCAGACTGTGAGTTGATATTTCCAGAACATTTCGTTCCCTCATCGATCTTAGTTTTCAATTTAAATTCCGACGTTGATTATCAGGTCTTTTAAAGCACACAATTGACTCGGACATAAAATTTAAATCACATACTTTTAATGCTTGCAAGTGATCACGATGAGCAAAAAAACAAAGCCTTCAAACAAAATATTTCGCTAAAAATAAACTGTTACTGAATCAAATGATACGAAGCTGGAAAGTCTGATGCAACATCAACGGAAGTATGAAGCCAAAATAGTGATGAAGGTTCGGGTTTTAAAGCTAAAATACGATGTCTGGCGCATTCATGATTCCAGTAACAACGTGATGTTTGCAGAAAGGCAGACCAAGATATTACCAGCAAAACTGAATTTGTTAACGGAAAGAAAAATTTTAATTGTTTATTAAATAAAAGTCTGAAATATGAAAAATGTTTCAATATGGTATCAGCAAAAGCCCATTCTCAACTAAGCATCTTCTGTCTCAGGGCATTAATAATTATCCACGTATAAATACATATTGGAGTTGCATAGTACGAATTGGTATCTTTATTAATCTGGGAAGTAACTTTTTTTGTTGGCGAGTAAAAAATGTTTCCTTACTAACCAGGACTAGTGGGGGATGGTATGAATTGTAGAGCCCTGTCCATAGACAATCTAATTAAATTTAGATCTTTAATTGTCCCTCCCCCCTTTTTGTGATGTCACAATTGGATATTGCCAATCAATTCAAGACTTCAGCAAATACAGTATCTACATGGTTAAAATCTGACGACAATTTTAGGACAAAGTCGTTCTAAGTTCTCATTCAACCCTGATCGTAAACGAATGAGAATGAAAAATCAGAAGATGATGAGACAGCACTATCATAATATATTGGTTTTTTCTTCTTCATTTATTTACTCTATTATGAATTTAACAACTCATTAACACATGTCTCTATGGAATAAATAAAGTATTACTATTTTACAAACCGGAAATGAAAAAAAAAAAAAAAATTATCAAACACGATGTCTTGAAGCCTCATTTAACTGGAGGTAAACTTCTGGTCTCACAAACTTTGACACATTAGAGCTTTACTATATATATATCATACTATATTAGATTATACATACACCAACATTAATTTACCTGTTCATAGTCTTCTGTGATAGTCTTTGGTTCTTCGTGCCGTTGAAACCACATCATGTATTTGGTATGAAATCTCCATGACTGTTTCTTCAAAGCTTTTGCTGCCAGGTATTGAGCTTTTGTACCCTGAAACATTCATGTAAGATGTATTTTAAGTTCCAACAGATGCCATGTCTATAAATAATATGAAATAAACAATTAAAGGGGTAAAACATGTTTACTGTTAATGTTTATTGCAACTGACAATGATTTTAGTTGAGAGGTGATTGATCGTTTTGCTGATATTGGTGGAAATCAGAGTCTTTAATTTAAAAGTGTTTATATATACAGTTGACTCTCGTTATCTCGAATTTGATGTGACCATAAACAAAATTAGAGTCAACCGTAGTTTGACTCATGGGGAGCTACGAAAATACCGGAAGTGTAGTTTGTTAAACGACGAAAAGGATACAACTCCAGCGAAATTTTGAAGAGCTAAAACCAGCATCGCATGTCACGATTCTTGGAACTATTTTAAACTTATTCAATGATTTTGTTGCTGATGATTTTGAAGCGGTAGCGCTTCATGTTGAAAATGTGCTTCGATCAACGCTTTCAATATCCTAATGAAACTTCAAAAGAATGCATTCAATTCTTATTATTATATTTAAATCACACCAAAATTTAATATAGTTGAATTTTTCGTTGTGAATTTTACTTGTGTTAGATTATTTGCTGTTGGAAATTACTACGCCATTGATTGTTTACATCTGACGACGTCATGAAGGCACGTGCAAGTTCGGGTTTGAGTTTCATTGGAATGTGAAACATCTCTTTTAAAATCATGGGACCACTTCATAACCAATCATATTGTAACATTTCAATGAAAAACGGAAGTAATGTAATTATCATAAAATACAGATTATGATTGATTATGGTGAAATTGACATTTACCATTCATGAATTATGGCCCTTTTTCTCTTAGAAGATAGGCACTGTAAAGGTTTCTAGATGAAAATTTGGAATGCAGGGGTATTTGTGATCACCAGATCATCTTTCTCTAGTTCTTATCTGTTAAATTCTTTGAATCTTGTGGAATGACTGATAACTTCTAGATATCTTATTTTGTGTGTATGATTATGTTTATCTGTTTTGTTTATGTTTTTCATCAGTTGCATTGTCATTAAACTTCACCCATCATGACATATTTTTCTTTGTGCAATACTGTTTATTTACAATAAATTGTGTATTTTTATTTCCCCTTTGATTACAACTGTTAATTAAAAGTAACATTTTTTCAAATCTCTCATCTTTAATCAATATTAATTTCCAACAAATAATTCAATAGATAAAACGCTTCCGTTGTGTACTTTTCATAGTCATTGATATATGCCGACCCAAGCACACTTATTATGAATTTTTTATTGTACACATCTAACCTGTGTCATAATACCCAGCCAATTCAAATATTATCACTAATTAATTTGACAGTTTGTGAAATAAACATGTGAAATAGCCTAAGCTAAAAATGTCAAAGTCAATGACCGGATGTTTCACCTGTGATCCGATTTTAATCCCAAGGTAATACACATGTTTTGACAGGTAAATTCGACTTAACGAATGTAAATAATACGTTTTTCTACATCTCGTGACCAAAACTTTTATTCCAGACAATGGAAATTTTGACTCATCCGAAATTCTACTCAACAGGAGTCAAATTATATATATTTATACACAAGGAAGTTCGGGACTTCGATAAAAATTCGACTCGACCGGAAATTCAAGTAAACCGAGTTCGAGACATTTAGAGTAAACTGTATATAATTCCTAAATAGATGATAATGTTTCAATGTTATAACGTTTACATCAAGGTTTAGTTTGTTCCCCAAGGTAATTTTTTTTCTATTTCTATAAAAGACTTTTTCAGACTAGTAGGTGATTAATACATGATGCTCAATACTAACATTTAAAAGCTATAAATAGACTGAACCTTCGTTTTAGGTGTCGTCATCTTCAGAATGCATTTGTAAAATAACGTACTAAAATTGGAGACACTTAAATACACTGTTGTGACCTCTGGTAAGAAGTCTGCCATCTAAAAGAGGAATATTTCAAGAAAGGAACTGCAATGAAACCTGTTAAATCAAGTCATCACTAGAAACCACAGGAAAACAAAGTCAGTTTGAAATCTGTGCATATGATAACAATTTAATCTGAAAACATTTCTATTGTTTTTGCTTTTTACTAGTTCCACTAATCCATGACACTCACATTTCATTAATATGTTATAATGCAATTTATTTCAAATTACATAATTTGATGGTACATACACAGCACAGTCAAGACATCAAATGTTGAAATATATATTCCTTAAAAAAATCAGTTGCCATGTTATATCAAAATATCCTTTCATAATTATTTTCATAAATTTTTCTCTAATCAACATAAGAATTGCATCTCATTAATTAAGGAGACGCATATATCAGGTTGTTTTTTTTTTATACGAATCCTGAAATTTGAACATATATTATTAATTTCTTACCTCCATATAATAGAAAATAAAAAACAATGTTTCCGTTGATAATCGTTGAAAATAATCCACTGAATCTGCATGAGGAGGTGGAAGTTGAGGGTAAAATGTCGGCGTAGGGAACGGATGACGGGGAAGATAATGTCTGAAAAATAAGTTGCAATGCTTACTTGTAAATCTTATCTTTAACATATTATACATTTTGGTTTTTGTTTTCCTAATAGTCAATATGTAAACTATAATATAACACGATTACATAAAAATAACTATTATTTAAGGTGTTTGATCTTTTTACACCTATTCTATATGGTGATTGAAAGTTCAACCACAGGTAGAATGGATACACTGAAGAAAGCATGTGATACCTTAGCCTGTTATGATAACTCTGACAAAGTTTGCTTCATATTATAAGTAGTATATACTGTAAATTCAGAAATTAATGTGATGTTTTCATTATTGTGAAAAATGTGACTGGTCGGCGATCGCAATAATTAAACCTCACATTTTTAATGGTCTTTTTCTTGACCAGTTTCTGTTTGATTTATCTCCCTTTTCTTACACAGGTAAGATCAACAGGTGCATGTTATAGATTACTGACACCTAGGAAGCGGTGAAGCGTGTACATATTTATTGACTGTTTTGATTACAATTTCCTGTGTAAATATGTAAATAAGGACAAAATAAAGAGTGTGTATTTTAACGTCTGTGTTTCACTGTTTACTTGTCAGTTTCATTAGATGTTTTTTCTTCTTAAGGGTAGATCAAATTTATTTTGTATACTTCAATTGATCTTTCTTTGAAATTTCATTAACCTTTATATCACACAAGCCGAGCCCCAAGACTTCGGATGTTCAATTACTGTCGACTCGGCACGTGACTAAAGTTCACCTGTTACAAAAGTTTCTAGATCCCCAAAAGCACGCTTTGATCGATAATATATTACCAAAATGTGGAAACCTTTCTAGATTCTCATTCACGTGAAAAATGTGTGTACAAAAGGAAATGTGTATCCACTTTAATTAAAGGTAAACATGACACGTGGCTTGCAAGGGGATTAATGACATACAAATACGAAAACGAAAACGCACGTTTAGATAAAAATTTACATCCATTATTTTTTCTTTATCTTAGCGTGTCGCAATAATTAAACCTTGCATCTTTGTCAGCGGTTGAGGAATCGCAATAATTAAACCTTGCATCTTTGTCAGCGGTTGAGGAATCGCAATAATGAATGCATGCAATAATTTCTTAATTTACAGTATTAGTTTTAGAGAAGATCTTCAAATCAATTCTGCATTATAAATTTCAGCTCATTTTAGTTTAAAGTAATATTACACCAGTTTTGGGTGAAGAAAATGTTTCCCTGAAAATTCAATTTGGAATACGGTGGTACCTTTACTAAGCTATTCATGCATGTTTCAAGTTGAAATATGTTCCTAACACCTAGAAATCTGCAAATCCGTGTGCATGTTTATCGTCCTCGCCATTGTTGTGGAGACTGATTAACTTTCGGTTGTTTTGTTCCGATAATTGCCGATCATGACCTCGTGAAGAAAAGATAAACAATCATGGATGCTGAGGTAAGCACGCACACATTCCTGACAATGATTATTGAGGAATCTGTCCGTTTCATGTCGTGTGAACCAATTTTTTTTTTCTTAATGGTTGCTCATTTTTCAAATATAATTTGAGCTTTTGTATCTTTTGTAAATACTTCCTAAACTAGGTTAAAATGACAATTCACCTGATCCTTTCTGAATCTGAGGGATGTGGCAGATGATGATATGCAGCCTCTAACATTGTTAACTGATAAAAATGTTCTCGACTTAATGGCACTGGCCCTAAAGGGGCTACACCGAGAAGAGGATTCAATCGTATTGTGGTTGTCTGTGATTGTTGGTCTGTCGGCGATGGTGAGGTGGGTGGAGGTGGCGCTATCGACGTTATCACTGAATTGTTAAACAGCACTGAAAATACAGAAAATAATTTCTTTAAATTTATATTATTGAAGATTACTGTCTCTGTAAAAATCATAAATCAAGTAACTTATTATACATGTTAGATACATTATACTGTTTATAAAAGATACTACATTGATGCGTGATAACTAAAATAAAATCTCTGTAAATTAAACCTAATCCAAAATTAAGACTGAAACGCTCATTCATTTTCTTTTACCAGTAACGCTATATCACTGAATAAATCTACTTGTATCAATCAGAATGACTTTTCACGGCTTGCCCCAGTCATCGACCTTAGCAGTGGTCCGATGGCCCATGGCCAGTGAAAATTGATTCGGACCAGTGACTTTTGCCAATTTTTTTCAATAGAATCTATATAAATATTCTAACTTTGAAGTTTTCTGGCCAGCAAAGTCGAAAGTATAATTTCAAGACTGTTGCCCTGTCTGGGCTCTTCACGAAAATTCATAGTAATTTAGAAATAGGATATAAATTAGTTATTATTTTACTTGACTCTTATTTTGAATTACATTCCAAGTAATATTCCTTAGTTTTTCTTTTTATGTTTTATTTCTTCTCTCTATTCATCTGCTCATATTTACAAGACTATTTTACTTGATACAAACTGCTGTCATCTTACCCCTTGAATCTGTTGATATTGACACTGTTTCTATTGACGACGAAGAAGGAGGAGGAATCTGATTTTCTAAACCCGCATTAACTACTGCTTGTTGTGCTATGGACTTTAAAGAGGACATGGATTCTGAATTTAACTCTGTACTCTGAAAGAATAAAATTAAATATGCGAAACATGGAGAAAATTGACTAAAAAAAAAGTTCTGTCATATTCATTCAAAGTAAAACATCACCACTGGACCTTCAACAATTTTAAAATGACTGAAACCTAATATTGATTATCATATATATGACAATTACATATGTAATTCTTTAGTGCATATTCCATTGTATTCAACAACTTGGTGGTTTGTGTTGGTTCCTTTTTGTCCTCTCATATCTCAGACATGGTAAGAGGTGTAACGCATCAGTTTGAATATTTCTGTGGAATTTGGTGTATAAAACAAAATAGATTGGATTTATTTTTTATTTTTGGTGTTTTAACGCCACTTTCAACAATATTTCAGCTGTATCATGGCGACCAGTTTTAGTGGTGGAGGAAGCCGGAGTACCCGGAGAGAACCACCGACCATGGGCAAGCAACTGGTAAATTTTATCACTTGCGGCTGCGAGTCGAGTGCACCTTTTTTTTTGTAATTTACAAAGCTGGGTGCGAACCCACGCCGTATTGGTGATAGGCTTGTATGAGCTGTTAGATCCAACGACCTAACTCATTGAGCCACCCTGGAGATTCTGTGACAACGTTTTTGTCTTTGATAAAGTAGATTTCAAAACACATATAACCACATTGTTGGTGTCAAGGTTAGCGTGCTCGTCTCAAGTGTGATAGATCATGAGTTCAAGCCCTGATTGGATCAAACCAAAGACTATAAAATTGGTATTTGTTGCTTCTCTGTTAAGCACACAGCATTAAGGAGAAAGAGCAAAGACTGGTTGACTCGGAATCATGATAATGTGTTACAGTGAGGTGACATATCTATCCGTGGACTGTTGTTTCAGTGAACTAGCACTATAAAAAAAATTCCAACTAAGTGTGTTGTTCTAGAACAAAGCGGACATCATCATCATCAAATTAACTTGTTCCGGCCATGAAATAGCTAAAAAATTGCTTACTTGGCATTAAATAACAATCACTCATTCAAAATCAGCTTAAAAAATGAGTAGATTTGGAGATGCAGCTCGCAACCATATTTTAGTATACATGTGTAAACAAAACAAGTCCTCCTTGCCATGCCAGTGAGTGATATTTAATAAATAACATTGTTCATCACATACCTACAGAAAAACCCCATTACATTACATTATATATTAAATAAAACACCTTTCCAATAGTTCATTAAATGTTTTATCTTAGAACTATGTCAACGCTGCATAAAAATGACTGTTGAATTTTACAAGAAAAGGCTAAATGTTACGGAAACAAAATGAGTATATATATATATAATAAAAACTATAAGAATGCTTGGAGCTTTCGACTGAGCAACCAGTCTGCATCAGCATGTTTACTTATGTTATATATATACACACAGTAGAACTTCGCTGACTCGAACTCATAGGGTCTGTCAAAATCTGTTTGAGCTATCGGTAGTGCGAGCCACCGAGGTCCCATAATTTTAGTGAGAAAAAAATCTGGTTCTGACCTGGGCAGTTTTATTACGCTATGATAACTGATGGACAGTAAAGTGAGCCTTTCTCATAAAAAATATTTAATCCTTAAGACAGTTCTACACTTCTGAATACCTCTTTGGTATCTTCAAACATTCCTTAGAAACATTTTTTCCCTTTGTTCAAGATTTATTTTATAAACAGGAAATATGAGGTCGGGTAATAACACTTGGGTCGATATCAGTATAATGCTGAATTCGGACATATATTTTTAAGGGCCAATTTTAAAATTGTAGCCATTTTCCTTGTCGTGTGAACCATTTTTTTGTGCAATTATTCTTATGTGGTACACACAGAATATAGTTTTACTTGCATTCAACATTTTTTACATCAACTGAACAGTGCAGTTGAGCGATAATCTCTCCGAAAGAGTTCAAATCTTGGGTCACGCGCATATCATTTGCATTACTGTATGGGAAAACAGAATTATCTGCTGTCAAATATTTTGGATTTACTCTTAAAATCTGCTTTTGAGCAGATTTTTAATGTTATGCAGCTGATTTTAGTTAAAATTAAATGACATATTAAGTGAAAATATTTAATCCAAAAATTCCACGATGTTTGCCTTTCATATTACTTTAAGCTAAAGCATTGTTTTTTGTTACCATAACAACAATAAGATGCATAGTAAACAAATAATATATAAGAGGTAATTAAACAAGACTCTTCATGCATTTTTATAAAATAATTTGATGTGGAATTTCCTAAAAAAAGACTTGACATGCATCTACAAATAGATTAGAACAACGTAATACTAAATAGTGCAAATAAGCAATGTATGTGGTGTGCTCCTCACAATTTTTTTTTTTCCACCAATTTTTAATTGTTTAAGGTCATTTAACTTTCAGTTTAAAATTTAAACAGTGGAAGTAAATGGATTTGTTAATAAGCAGTAAGCACACGAGTCCCTGGAACCATTGAATTATTGTCAAATATATTACCAATGAATCTCTGGCTGCTTTATACCATGTTAGCTACAACAAACAAATGTAACATATTATTTCTTATCATTGATTATTGTGATTGAATTATATACAAATACTGAGGTCTTCTTGATTCTGAATTATATATAAATACTGAGGTCTTCTTGATTCTGAATTAACTACTGGACACTGAGGGTATTATTGTGATTGAATTATATATAAATACTGAGGTCTTCTTGATTCTGAATTATATATAAATACTGGGGTCTTCTTGATTCTGAATTAACTACTGGACACTGAGGGTATTATTGTGATTGAATTATATATAAATACTGAGGTCTTCTTGATTCTGAATTAAATACTGAACACTGGGGCAGTCAAGGAAATTGGCACCGGACAGACGGACTGCATCCGAAAAATTTCCTGGCAGTCTGGTAGTTTTCGCTAGGTAAATTTTTTTGTCAGCCGCTGCCTTTAAGAATAGATAAATCGAAATTCTCGGTAAATTCAACTTACAAATATTCCTAATTCTCTTTTATTTGTTATTTTTAGATCAAGAAAAATCTAAAAAAAATAATACATATCGTAATTGATAATCACGAGTGCAAGTCATGATTGTGGTATTTCGGAAAAATATTATTCTCTATAGAGTTTTCTTCATTAACAATCGTCGTTATTACGGAACATTTTATCACTTCAAAACACTGTGGTCATGGCTTTCTTGCAGTATAAGGCAGGAGCCATACCAGGAAAGCCATTAAAGAGAAAAGTAACCCCAGAGGAGACGACAGAACGGAAGAAACAGTAAAATAAAGACAGAGAATGTAAATTTATTGATTCTTGGAAGCAGGACCGACCCTGGCTTCATCACAACGTTGAACAAAATGTTATGGTCTGCAACTGGATGAACAAGAAATTGATAAACTCCTGTTCTTAGTTATATTCAAGAGAATGAATAAATAAAAATTTATTATTTAAAAAAAAAATCATTATTTTATTGTCGGTCCTGTAAAATCAATTTCAGTTTTGTAATTCCTCACAGTTCACAGGACATTTTAATGAATAGCACAGTTAACAATTTAGCAATCAACTGGTATCTGTTATGATAGTGAGCACTTTTGAACTAATAAAATACAGCGATGTTATTTCTTACTATAACAATATATTAAATAGAAGGGAATTAATTTAATAAAAACCCCCTCCCAGAGGGTGTGCCGGGGTAGAATAGGCACCAGGTTTCTCCGTCCTAGTCCTCTAAAAGGGGTCATCCCCGCGGGAACCTCGGGGTATAGAAATGGGACCGAGAGCTTCTTCGGCTTGAAGGAGCGTCCGTCGGTTGTGCGGGATGTAGAAATTCACAGCCAACCCGTCCTTCGGATGAGACGTAAATAAAACCGAGGTCCCGTGTTGAGAGATTGCCACCCTCTTCGCACGTTAAAGAACCCAGTGTAACAGCTCACTATGAGCATTATGCTCATGATGAGTGGTCCATAAGAGACCTGTTGCACTGGCTAAATTATCCGTCCCTACCCATCACATTTCTTTGTTTCGAGTCTCGTGGCGTTTAAATTATTCTCGTCCTGAATATAGCTGAAAAAATGCTCGCTGGACGTTAAACACCAATCTATCAATCATTTAATAAAAGAAGTCAGAAGAAAGGGGTTAAAAGATAATTCTGAACTTTTAAAAGGAATTCTAATAAAACCAACCCATTTAACTTCATTTTCACACCTATTTTCAATTTCTTACCAGGGCAAAGTTTAAATAAAATCCCAATATATTTTTAACTTGAGAATATTAATTTAACAAATTAGCAAATTAACAATTTATCAAAATCTACTGTTTAAACACTCAATTTTTTTTTTAAACTTGAAGTGTGCTAAAATAAATTTGCATTCAAAAGAGAATAAAACCAAAATATGACTAAAATCACAAAAATATATGGATATAATATGACATAAGAAAAACTCATTGATTAAAAGAATTAAAATTCTAAATATTCCTGATAAACTTCACACATAAATAATCTCATGCAATGGCATAACTTAGAAAAACCACAACCAATCAAATTACTTCTTAAAACTACAAAACATTTCTAGCCAAATTGAACTGATTTATTAAACCAGAATGAGGAAAAAGATACAACCTTCTTATCATGTTTAAATTTGACCCAAACTTGTGGAATTGAAATGATGTAATTTAATTGGTTGTCCAAAAAAAAAAGTGATGCCATGCTGTAACTGTTGATTACTTACATTGACACTTTGAGGTTTCAATAATGGTATGCCAGCACTAGAAGGTCCGTTCATCACCAGTTTGACCTCCGGTTTAATACTACTACTATTAGTATTGGAGAAAGTACTAGCACTACTTGATCCAATAAATGAAACACTTGGTGAAACAGAAGATATATTATTCACTAGTAACGGTGAAGGAGCTCGTGGTATTGTAGAGTTCATTGAGACAGAGTTTGTTATTACTGGTGACATTGATGAGTTTGTTGGCATACTGATACTGCCAATACTGCCAATACTCCCTATTCCTGAATGTTCTAAAGAATTTTGTAAATTCTTTATTTCTGTAATAGAACAAAATGATTTTATATACACAACAATCAATATAATTAACTTATTATTAAAAACAAAACACATGTGTAGTGCTAATGAAGAATCAGCTACATATGTTTAAAGATTATGTTTGTAGTTTCATTGTTAAGGAATTTCTATTGATTGTTCATCTTGTAGTCACTGTTTATGATAATAAAGACAACTTATCACAATGTTGACATAAAATTATTATACACTATATGTTAGGACTGCTCGCAAAGCGTTTCCATAGTAACATTGTCCATGTTTACATAAACACCATCAACCTTTTTTCTTCTGTATAATGATCCTTGTTGAATAAAGATGTGTATATAAGAAGTACACTATAAAAAAAATAACAATATTGCAACAGGGTTTGCGAAATTGCATGTGGGTTTGGTGGTCCTAGTGAAAAGATGTCAGTCCTCATTAATTTTCTATTGCAAAATACCAAACTTGTGTCAGTCCTTGGTAAAATCTGCCGAAATTTTGCTGGTCATGTCTGACAGGACTGACACATTTCGCAAACTCTGTTGCCAACAAGTAATACTGATAAGTTGTTCCTCCAAACCCTACATATCTCCTAATTTTACATCTACAGTTAAACCTGTTTAAACAGAACCTCCATTGAACTATTTTTTCTGTTTGGAATAGACAGGTGTTTGGTTTATATAAGATTCTGGTTTATTCAGGGTTCAGTTTAGACAAGTTACACTGTACATCTAAATCAGATAATCTTCTTCTATTATGTACTATCAAACACATAGAAATTGAAAACTTAAATAATTGTTACATTTTGACAATAAAGAAACTTCTGTACATGAAATTTTGTATAATAGTTTAATGAAATTATTAGAGATTTAAAAACATACAAATGTATTCAAGTTGATGCTGTCACTATCAATGAACAATATAATATATAAATATTAATTTTAAAATGATCAAAATACAGGTGAACGTTCTACTGACTTCTATCCTGTACTGTTGAGTTCTATATTGACATATATTCTATGTTATCTTTTGTCTACAGCTGACAGTGACAGGACAAAAATAATATGACCCAGAATTTTTTTTACTTTATATTTGAAAATCATAAATATGTCCATTATATCTACAACACTTCAGTCTTTAATAGAATAATATATAAAAACAGTATTTATATAAAGTATCTAATTTAGGTGACCTTTTGTTTTCTTTCTTTGAAATCTGCACAATAACTTTACAACAGGCAACATAACTTTGTCTGTGATTGCAGTAGTCAAAGAATTCTAGTTGTCATCAGAACAGGCAACATCATTTTATTAATAATTTTATCTGTGATAGGAGTTGTCAAAAGAATTCTAGAAGTCCTTACAACATGCAACATCGTTTGTCTGTGATTGGAGTCGAGTTCTGGTTGTAAGACAAGTTTTAAATAGAGAAATATAACATAAAGAGTGGGTGGGTTATGGTGTTTTACACCACTGTCAACAATATTTCAGCTATATTATGGCAGTTATAACATAAAGAAGATCAATTTGTATGTGTTGTTGTTTTTTTCTTGTGTCAAAACAATACAACATTTCCTTAATCAAAAATGAAACAAGTAGTAGTAATAAATTGAGGTGTTTTCACCCTACTACAGTGTATTTACATCAGCAAACCCTTCAACCTACTACAGTGTATTTACATTTGCAAACCCATCTCCAAAGCCTGTCATATGTGGTCTACAATCTGAAAGCAAACCCAGTGTGCAGAAGAGCATGCAAACACTTTCTTTTAAAAAGATTTTTTAGATATTCTTTTTTTGTACAGGGAATTAAATAATTTTGATGGGATAAATCAACCTATGGTTTCCCAGATCCTGTAATTGTTCTCTTGGAAAACAGATGGTTTCAGTTTCAGCAGATTTTAGCATTTAGAAGAAGACTTTTTGCATGAAATTTTCCAGAAATCAATATTTTAGTAATGAAGACTAAAATGGATGCAAACTGAACTAGTGGATTTCAAGATTAAATTGTCACAAGTTAATGCTTTTATGTAATGGTGGATGTACAACAGAAATTGCATGATTGAATTAGCTCAAATGACCTTTGGTAAGGGAACATAAACGTCAGAGAGGATAAGGAATGGAAAAAAGAAGAAATGACAATCAGGGCAAATTATACATTTAAACATCAATAAGGCATGCATTATTCCCAAATTTCTTTACCAAACAATCAGACATGTCTACTAGATAAGCCATAACAAACATGTTAAGTCCATGTAATATAGGGCTAATCCCATTAAATCATACTTTCTACTCAATGAAGGCACTGCGAACAAGTCTTTTCAAAATTTAAATAAAGCAAGATTTTAAAGTAAATGTAAATCATCAGTATGGGCTGTACATTTGCCTTCTATGGATTGTAAAGTATGTTTAAATGGAATAGGTTTACAAATATTTTCAATGTTAATTTCCCCCCCCTCCCCCCACTGTTAATTGTTTAAAGAAGATAGCTCACATCAGAGTAAAAAAAAATGACATGACAAGTAGGACTTTCCTCGACCAATATTCCAATCCCCATGATAGCAGCAGAAGATTTGGGTAAGAAAAATATGACCGTTCTTACCCGCTTTATTAGTGAGGTCATTGAAAGGTAAAAGCTTCATAGCAGCTGAGTTACGCTGCCAGACAGAAGAAGTGTTGTAAAGCCGTGGAAAGGAAAAACCTAAAACATACAAGCAGTTCTAAACAATCTTAATGTTCATTTACATGTGTCATTATAACAACAAATGACAAAAATGTACATTTGACAAAAAAAATCAACCTTTCATTCTTCATAATATATTTCTAGTAAGCATTTGTATATGTAGCCATTACAGTCCATTGATGTACTGAAATTACTTCTAAATATCAGTTCTTTGAATACTGAAAACTAAAATGCTGTTCTCAGCTCTCAATAATTATTTTGTTTTTTGACATACTACTACACGAAAAAAATATAGGGCTTAATAATTTGTCATTTTCAATTTTTGGAAATCCTTAATCATATGAGAATGGTGTATTAATTACAAATAAATAATTTCATGATTTTGATTGCCTTGTAAATATAAGTCTCTTCAATAATACTGATCAATTGATTGATAGCAAAGTAGTGGGCCCTGGTTGTAACATACTCTATATACTTGACATTCTCAAGTCAAGCCAGTTTAAATAATTCCAAAAAAATAATAAAATAACATTGCTTTCACATGCTTACAAAACATAAATAAGACTAAAAAACATCAAGTATAGATAAGGCTATTTCTTCTTCTTCTTCTCATAAAGTGCGTATTGAAGGCTGAGTGTGATTACTCTGTGCATGTCATTTTTAATTGATCAAGGCTGAGAGGAAGGACATTTTGTCAGAATACCTCTACCAATAGACAGATATATTGTCAATAATGAAACAGTCTTAAAACTCCTAGTCAACATTATTAAAAAAGAAATATCCACCTTGTGAAAAGATTTGAATGAAAAAGTCATAAGAAGCATAAAGTGTTTCATAATACACAGAAGAAAATCTAATATTGTTAGCTGATATAGCATCTTCTATTAAGGGCTGTTCCATTTAAACATAGGAGGTACCGGGGGAAGGCACTTTTAAATCGCTGCTATGGGTGGTTGTATGTTAGCTTTACACATACATCAGAAGAACACACCCTAGCTTTAAATTGCTTCTATGGGTGGTTCCCTCATTTCAAAAGTGCCTTCCCTGGGTACCTCATATGTTTAAATGGAACAGCCCTAAGCTACATTCAGTCTGTCAAGCACTTTTGAATAAAAAAAAATGAGGAAATCAAGAGGGTTTTTCATTAAAAATCAGGAAATTATCAGGAATTTTTTTTCATATAAAAAGTGATAAAACCATACAAAAAAAAAAAAATGGCCACTTTCCTCCCCTCTAAGTAAGAGCTTTCAGGCCATAATATATAACTTTAAGCATGGTGTTTTTGACTCCAGATGAAGGTCAACATCAGAATGTCAGAATGTAATTGGCAACCTAACCTCAAATCAATCTAAAATACCTACAAGGTAAACTTGCTTTACACTAAAATAATTTCAAAATATTATTGGTTTTTTTTTTTTTTTTTGGTGGGGAAAAGTTCAAAATCAGGAGTTATCAGGAGTTTATCTAACAAATTCAGGAACAGCTCAAAATCAGGAAAATCGGGAGTCGCTTGACAGACTTTAACATTATAGGAGTATCTACTTTAATTAAAGACAAATAAAACTTAAATAGCCTTGACACACAGTTCCTGTTCTTAGCTACCTCAATAACTGGTATAAAAGGCTTTGTAGAAGAAATTATATTTGTAAAAGACATGCCTGGTTTTTATAAAGAATTGGGATACAGGATAGCTGCCACTTAAGACAACTGTAAACCAATTTAAAAATAAAACGTGTGTATTGGTATTTCTTCCAAAGTTATTTTTAGGTTTCAGTATTTCATTTATTGAGCAATAATTTTGTGTATTACCATCAGTACTTTCACATTTTAACAAAATGTTGGAACTTAACATAAACAAGTACTAAACCAGATTTCTATTTATAAAATAAGCAACATATTATTCATCCTAGTTACAATACACAATGAGACAAGTAATACCATTACACAATATTAACTGTAGTACTGTTTCTCAAGCAAAATAATCTACTATGTAAAGTATTGACTACTTTTGAGAGAAAAAAATCATAAGTCTTAAGTTTACATTATAGGCACTACAAGTTTTCATAAATAACAAGATGTAAATTGGCTTGGCTTATGAAGTTTAATGCCAATTTCGACATAAATTGGGCAATATTCAAAGAAAAATCCTAAGCACAGCCTTTCTTCTTCAAGCAGTTTTTGTCTTTTACTAAAAATATGTCAATAAAACCTTGAGTGACCCTAGTGACATGTATCAAACAGGTGGTATAATGTAGATATGTACCTGTCATACTCGGCTGTGAACTAGTTGTTGTTGAGTTCAATAATGAAGGTGGTGGTGGAGTTGTCGTTATTGGATGATGATTGCTGTTTGTACTGTCATTTAAAGAATTCCTAAAGAATAAGAAAACAAATTCAAATCATACTTCTTTATAATAAAGTATTAAGATTATACAAATTAAAGGAATTCAAAAATATACATTTATAAAGGTTTTTATTGTGTAAAACCAGTATATATCTTATCAAATTGTTATGAAAAGGGATTGATAATTAACTTAAAGCTTTGTAAAATATTTCAGAAATTACTTAATTCATGAAATGTAATGGATGTAATTCAGAAGAAAACTTTTAAAATTTAACTTTAAAATATTAACTACAATAAATTCAGCATACTTCATGTAAATGAAGGTGTAACAGTCATTGTTATTTTCATCATTTACCCAGAAATAACTTGTGAAGGCATGGAAGCCATTTTGTTTTTGTTCTTTTTACTTGAGGAATATTTTCAATTTTTGAACAGTTTATATGATATAACTTGGTTTGGGGCAGTTTATGCTTAATAAACCGTGAAGTGGTTAATGAACAGCGTAAACTGTTCCAAACCAGGTTATACAAGTATAACTTGTTCAAAAATTGAAAATATTCCTTATAATTTAATTTTTACAACAAAATTTAATGATTGCTCGATTTTAATTATGATTATTTCATGGGACTATTTGAATTTGTCGTTGGCGAATGAATATTTTTGTGACTTCACAATTGCAACCCAGGTTATCAAGTATAACCAAATTTTTCTCCAGGCGGATCAGCCAATCATATTGCAGTATTCACATCAAATTAAATTATATGGAAATAACTATTAAGGTGTAAAGATAAATTTTCTCTATATTTTCAATATATTGTCTGGGATTGTTCCATTAATATTTTAGTGTTTCAGCTAGAATTTGAAATCTTCAGGACAATTGCCCGATTTATCAAAATTTTTTCAGGACATCCTTTAATAATTAAACTAATTTTTATAAATTTCTTCAGGACAATTTGAGAAATAGGTGGACAAATCATTTATGTAAATCATTTGTCAAATGTCCTGAGACTGCTGCATAGCTGAATCACTGAATATATACATGGTACTCTTATATGACTTCTACGTGTGGATGTCTAAAACATCAAAGGTTGATAAAAGGGGTACTTTTAACCAATTCTGAATTCTTTTCCACTTTTCCCCATCCGAGGGATATTTGCCCTCGAGAATTCTGTATAGCAAATACCACGCTCGTGAGAAAATCCCTTCTTTAAATAGTTTATGACGTCACGTATGTAATTCCGAATTACTCTGGTTTTTTATCCAACCAATGGTAAAGGAAAGAAAAATGACATACAACAGTGTCGACCATTATTTTGAATTTTACAGAGCCAATTTGAATGGTGAAAAAAAAAACACAGAAAGGTTCCTTGGGTCTAATCTGCAATGATGCTTGCATGCCACTGTTTTACTGGCTGTTAAATATTCGGCGGAATTAAACAAAAAGTTATTTGTGAAAAATACCGGTTTCAAGGACAGGAAAATTTCCCTAGCTGCTAAGGCGGCTCGTGCAATTTGCCTCTATTCTCAACCGGTATTTTCCACAAATAATCCTCACTACAAGGATATATTTGTATAATATACCCTGTAAATAACTTTGAAGGCATGGTAGCTATTTTGTTACTGTTACTAATTTTGAACAGATATATCATGTTTGGGAGGGGTATTTGCGAAAAATACCAGTCGCGAGATGAAAAATTTCCCAAGCCAATAGGCAAGGGAAATTTAGTCTCAAGACTGGTATTTTTCGCAAATACTCCTCACAATACGATATATCTGTTTATTACACCGAACATTATTTAGAACACTGGCTAAATAAATAATACCTTTTGTTTGTCGTTTTCAGGAATATTTTGTTTTTATTGTTTGTAATTTGGCAATTGTTAAGTACTATAGGATGCTTTGAACTGTTCCCTTCAGCAGGTACAGTGGTAGTATTTCGATTTGTTATGTAAGACAGTGGTTGAAGTATTCCGAATGAATTTGGCGGTTTGAGGCATGCGAGGGTAAAAAAGTGAAATACGTTTTCGTAAATACCACGGCAAAGAGGGAAAAAAAGTTAAAATCCTTTACATCTGAACACTTCCAGGATTCTTATATAAGTTGCAATTAAGAATTATATATCCTGTACATAGCTTTGAAGGCGTGGTAGCTATTTTAATAGTTACTAATATAGAATTATATACCCTGTACATAGCTTTGAAGGCATGGTAGCTATTTTAATAGTTACTAATATAGAATTATATATCCTGTAAATAACTATGAAGGCATAGTAGCTATTTTGTTAGTTACTAATTTAGAATTATATACCCTGCAAATAACTTTGAAGGCGTGGTAGCTATTTTGTTACTGTTACTGTTACTACTTGATGAATTGGATGATGTAGAGTTTGTTGATGTAGGCGATGAAATCAGCGGCGTTGATTTACTTTTCTGAAAAGAGAATACATAAATCAATGAACGTGTCGTGCACACTAATATTGATATATACGTTTTTATTATAACTGTTAAAGTGTTAATAGAAGCAGCCTTCTTTCTTCAATAGGAATATACCACCAAAATATATGATTGAGTGATGGTGATTAACACCACTTTCAACAATATTTCAGTTATATCGTGGCAGTCAGTTTTATTGGTGGAGAAAACCACTGACCTGTCGCAAATGCGTGACAAACTTTATCACATAATGTTGTGCACCTCGCCCTGATCGAGATTCGAACTCACAACATCAGTGGTGATAGGTACTGATTGCATAGGTAGTTGTAAATCCAACTACCATACCATCAGGGCCCCTACCAAAATATATGGATCAAGAAAAACTTTCTGATGAGAAACTGTTTTGAACAGAAGTGAAACCCAACTAGCACCCATAAAGTTGGCAGTTGCATTTTTGCATAAAAATAAATCAACATATCAATATAAATATATTTCATTTTTATCACTCTTATTTTTCATTCAGAAACTTCTTCAGAAAATATTGCACCTTTATATATATACAAGGGGCCGGATTTACAACTACCTATGCAATCAGAGCCCATCACCACTAATGTTGTGAGTTTGAATCACGCTCATGACGAGGTGGACTCCATACAACACTTATGTGATAAAGTTTATCAGTGACTTTTGGCAGGTCAGTAGAATTCTCCGGTTTCCTCCACCAATAAAACCGACTACCACAATATAACTGAAATATTGTTGAAAGTGGTGTTAAACACAATAACCCACCCTAAATACATAAATATTGCAAATAATATTTTCTTGGTAGATAATTTGAAATGTTTTTTTTAATTCTGAACTTCTTTTTTTATTGAAATAATCACTTAAAAATGCATACATTTTCTGACAATATTTGTATATATAAAATATAAGTGTTCAATATTCAGGAGAGCATGGATAGCTAGTTGATTATACAGCACTATCCACTACATAATGTTTATCTTCATCCCTTACCTTTATGAATTAAGAATTACAAACTTACCTCATCACTGATTGACTTCAGTCTTTTCCTGTCATTATCATCATTGTCCTGTAAATGTGAATGAAGAACATTTAAAAGTGTTTTAAAAAATAATGTTAATGTTCCTTTAACATGTTCAGCAATCTTAAAATTAAAAAAGAAGAAAATTATAGGTCGTTTTTGATGCAAAAAGATACATCTCCACCACATTTTCACATATTTTGGGAAAGATACCATGACTGGTAGAATAGGAAGGGATACATAAATTGTTTTCATAAGCAATGCAGACATAGATATAAAAAAACTAGAGGCTCACATGAGCCTGTATCGCTCACCTGACATAACTAAGTCCTCTTAAGAATGTCTGCATGCCGAATACATCTAAGTTACTATTCAAATCCCA
>MJUT01044294.1:324265-353169 GCA_002080005.1 Gigantidas platifrons | reverse complement strand
TCTCTATCAAATTTTTCAGAGTATTTTTTTAAGCAAGAGATGAAGCCATGGTATTTCAAAAAGTTTGTATTAATATTATACTTCCTTTCAAATTCCTCAAAAGAATAAAATTCTCCATTTTCTTTAACCAAATCATTTACTATCCTGACACCCTTTCTATACCAGTCTTTGTAGAAAAAGCATGTATGATTAATCTTGAGCTTATTATTATACAAAATAGAGTTGTGTAAAAAGCTTCCCCAAGAGTCATCTGTGGTAGTTTTACTTAAAATATATTGCCAAGCATGTAGAACATCTTTCCAAAATTCATTTTTACAATTTTCAATAGAAATTTCTATATATTTATCACCTGCAGTAGTTAATAATTCAAAATCTATATGATTGGACTCTATATTGTGCTTAATTTTTTCACTATGAATAGCTCTACGAATCCAGGTTGATTTCAATGAGTTAATAAAAGCAGTGAGGTTGATCATTTTTAGGCCACCATTTGTATACTCTTTGACTAGCACCTCTCTTTTAATCTTTCCTATAGGGTCTTGCCATACAAATTGAAAAAGCATGTCATTAAATTGTTTAAGAATCTTATCACCTGGGTTTGGTAAGGTAGTAAACAAGTGTACAAGTTTTGGTAGAATTAAAGTTTTTATTACTGTAATGCATCCTATTGGAGTAAGCTGTCTTTTACTCCATTGTTTAAGTAAGGATTTTATTTCAATGATTTTTTTCTCAAAATTAATTTTAATCATTTTAGAAAGGTCTACGTCAAAATTAATCCCAAGATAGTTGAAAGAATGTTTTCCCCATGTTAGATCCCAATTAAGACATAATTTTTCCTCACTGAATCTTTTACTACCTATCCATACTACTTGTGTTTTTGTATAGTTTATATTTAAACCTGACAGATCTGCAAAGCTGTTCAATTCTTCTAAGCTTTTTTGTAATGACAATTCTGTACCATCAAGCAAGATTGCAGTATCATCTGCAAATTGTGATAACTTATTTTCAATATTTACAATTTTTAACCCTCCAATTTGTTTGTTATTTCTGATACCAGTGATTTTTTATATGCACCCAGACATATCGAAAATCCAAGACAACTTGTCTGACATTCGGTCAGACAATTTAAAAAAACTGTCTGACCGAATAAAAACCTAAAATGCCACCATATATTCCACATCGCCATTAAAAACTCATTTATTTGTTTAACATGTTTACTTCAAGAATAATTTTTTTAGGTATTCATCATATTTCATGACATTCTCAATATTTGTTCAAAATTAAAAAGCTCAAACATAACACTCATCTTCATAATCATCATCAATGTCTTTGTGGAAAAAAACTTATGATTTGCTGTGAAAAAAATAATTCTGTCCAGACATTAAATTCACACCCCCCCTTTTTTTCCACCTAAGATAAGAAATGATGCTTTACCAAAACAAGAACACTTTTAATATTTTTATAGAATGTTATTTTTAATGTGGTCATAAGTAAATAAGGTATTGTTTGTTTTCCTTGCCAATAACTCTCTGAAAGAGATGCTGACTCAAATGTGTTTTTGGCAACACATTTTCCTTCGGTTTCCGGTTCGTCCGTATTGTATTTCTCAAATCACGAATCTTCAAACAAATGACAATGTACCAAGAAATTAGGTTTTATGAACATATTTAATGAAGAATACGAACTTTATCAATCTAAAGAAACTTACGAATATATAATTTCAAAATACAAATAGTGAAAATGATAACCGTTTTGGTTTATTTTAAAGACCGATCTATGTTTGGGGCGAATTATATTTATAAGGGAAGTTACTCGATTAGGATTACGCAATGGTCAAGTTTAGTTATTCACAGAAAACGCTTATTTAAAGAAATAACTATGCTATTGAAAGAAAGATCGACTTTTAAAGACACTGTTTGACGGACTGACAAAAAGAAAATTGTTTCCTGACCGAAGTAGAGAACAAATTTTTACCGGACTTTCGGACCGACATGCCGAAAACATCGTCGGACCGGCTTGATTTTTACCCGTCAGGTCCGACATATTTCGATATGTCTGTATGCACCCCCCCCCCCTTTTCCTTTTCAAATAAATATTTCTGTGCTGTGATCAAATACCACATACCACACAAATTGTAATAACTCATATTTGTGTAATTTTTAGCATAAGAACAATGTCTCTGTCAATTTGCTCAATGACAATGGTCCAACTATATATATAGGAGTACAGCTACTACAGTAGGGAATGAAAATATAGCACAAACGTAATTAAATTGCCACTGTCAGTCAAAAACTGAAGAAAGTAAAGGCTCTAATTATCATTTGCCAGACCTCAATTCAGACTGCAACAATGGAGTAAAGCTACTGTAGTTCAAAGTCTATTTTTAATTGGATATGCATTACCGTTTGTAAATAAACAGTTCGATAGATCGTATTATTAACCCGGTGTCGAGTATAAAATACCAATGCGGATGGATAAACATCCGGAAGCGTCCCGTGCATTTCAACGAATTTTTAATTGCCAATCTTCGCATATATGAACATATTTGATATAAGAACTATGATTTTATGTCACAGAAATGAGAAAAAAATTAATTAAAAGTTTGTTTTGTTGAAAGTAGCTTCGGTCAACATTTCCCATAGCACAATACCGCATTGCGTCCCCTTTCCAAAATGGCGCCAAAATGTTGTTTGTTTGCGAAAAACAAATAAAAATAGTTTTATTTTTCAGACGAAAGCATGTAAATTAAACTTTGACAAAACATTTGGCGTAGTAACAGTTTTAATGACTTAAATTAGGCTAACATTCGGGATTAAAACCATTCGCCACCTGGGCTAACACAATTCAATTTTTGGTCGCCCATGTGATTTTTTACTCGCCGTGGGCGACTGGGCGAGTGCTAATTTTCATCCCTGTAAAATGTAGGGTTAGGATGTTTTAATGCCACTTTTAACAATATATCAGTTATATTGTGGCGGTCAATTTTATTGTGGATGAAACTGGAGTACCTGGAGAAAACCACAGACCTGCCACAAGTCACTGACAAACTTTATCACATAATGTTGTATTGAGTACACCTCGCCTGAGCGGGATTCAAACTCACAACGTTAGTGGTGATAGGCACTGATTGCATAGGTAGTTATAAATCCAACTACCACACGATCACCACGACGACGACCCCCTCATAATACTGTAAGATTAGGTGAGAATAATTGTGATATGCATTACATGTCTTTTGTTTCAAATTCTTTTAAACTCTGTATGATAAACATACAGGAAAAGGGTAATGTTAAAACAAATCACCTGGTCCCGGCACCACAAAACTTGAGAATTTACTTAAGTCTGAGAATATTCTCAAAAAAAAAAGAAATACTCAAATTTGATTGGCTGAGTTCCTTATTTGAGAATATTCTCAGACTTAAGTAAATTCTCAAGTTTTGTGGCGCCGGGGCCTGTTCCAATGGCATATCATATTTATAGAGAGTTAGTTACCTTTAAATAAGGCAGAAAAGAACAATTTTATTTGAAGAGTTGACACCTACAGCGGCAGTACATATTAATTTTAAATGGTTACATATTCTTGAGGTAAAACAGAACAATTTTGAAAATACCTGTTCTAAAATCAAGGCACAGCATTATTGTTACTTTCCCAAGATAAAGCAGATAAATCTTAAGAGTTGCATACATGTACTCTTGACAAGGGACATTTTAGTTTATTAAAGAGGAACAACATCATTACCAACCATTCTCATTATTGTTTATTAAAGAGTTACCTGTTCAAGAGCATCATTATCAACCATTATCTTTATAGTTTATTAAAGAGTTACCCATTCCAGAGGAACAATATCATTATCAACCATTCTCATTATTGTTTATTGAAGAGTTACCTGTTCCAGAGGAAGAGCATCATTATCAACTATTCTCATTATAGTTTATCAAAGAGTTACTTGTTCCAGAGGAAGAACATCATTCTCAACTATTCTCATTGTTTATTAAAGAGTTACTTGTTCCAGAGGAAGAACATCATTATCAACTATTCTCATTGTTTATTAAAGAGTTACTTGTTCCAGAGGAAGAACATCATTATCAACCATTCTCATTGTTTATTAAAGAGTTAATTGCTCCAGAGGAAGAGCATCATTATCAACCATTCTCATTGTTTATTAAAGAGTTACTTGCTCCAGAGGAAGAGCATCATTATCAACCATTCTCATAATAGTTCATTAAAAAGTTACCTGTTCAAGAGCATCATTATCAACCATTATCATTATTGTTTATTAAAGAGTTACCTGTTCAAGAGCATCATTATTGTTTATTAAAGAGTTACCTGTTCAAGAGCATCATTATCAACCATTATCATTATTGTTTATTAAAGAGTTACCTGTTCAAGAGCATCATTATCAACCATTCTCATTATTGTTTATTAAAGAGTTACCTGTTCCAGGGGAAGAGCATCATTATCAACCATTCTCATTATTGTTTCTAATTGCTTTATGTGAAATAAATGCTTGTCTTGTTGTGCTTTCAGTTCTCCAAAAATATCTTGTTTCTGGAAAAAAAAACCCAAAAACAACTTAGAAATGGGTCTTTCATAAAAGACATAGCTACCATCTTATACAATACAATGTAACAAAAAGGCTATAACTCCATACAATGAATACCAGGGATAAGTAAATAAGTAACAAAACACAAATTACAATAACATATTACAAACTGAAAACTAGAAAATTGAATGCCCCCGTCTCAACCTTATCCCCCCCCCCCTCCTCCTCACCCCATTTCCAATTTACTACCTTAACTTTTGACTTGGTTCTGAGGAATATGTAGGGGTATAATGCAAAGAAAACGTCTTGAAGAGCCAAAATGGATTTTCAATATAACTTAATTTGAAGGAATGGTATATTATTCATCGGGTATGATGTAGAAAACTTATGTATAGACTTTAAACGGGGTTTGTGTCTTAGTTTGTGTCTGTAAGACACATACAATGCCCCCGCGGTTATAATTACAAAAGGGTACACCAATGTTTTGCTTATTCAGCATCAAGCAGAAATGACTGAAATAAATGAATCTGTACCTAACAATGTGATGCTCAATTGATTGATTGATTGAATGGGGTTTAACACCATTTTCAGCAGTATTTCAGCCATATCGTGGCGGAGGGACCTGCAAGTATAAGGAGCGTTGTTTACACGTTAACAGGTTTCAGTGGCTAAGTTCATATAAGCATAATTTTGTAACAAATTGTTGAAAATCAAAATCCATATCATATGCACACCTTCAGTGTTGGTACTAACTGTCTACAAAATATAAAAGGTCTAGCTCAAAAACTGTAGGAGTTAGCCAGACAAACCATGTTCCCTTTATGCAGCTAGTACGAAAAAAATGACTACCTGTCATTTCGAGAATATTTGATGAAAATCAAAATCCTGTGCACATGCACACCTCCATTATGTGTATAAACATCCTACAAAATATTAAAGCTGTAGCTCCAAAACTGTAGGAGGAGTTAGGGGGACAAACCATGTTCCCTTTATGCAGCTAGTACGAAAAAATGACTACCTGTCATTTTGAGAATATTTGATGAAAATCAAAATCCTGTGCATATGCACACCTCCATTGTGTATAAACATCCTACAAAATATTAAAGCTGTAGCTCCAAAACTGTAGGAGGAGTTCGTGGGACAAACTATGCATACTATAATGTGATGAACGGACGGACGGACGGACAGGGGTAAAACAATATGTCCCCCGACCAATAGTCGCGGGGGCATAAAAAGACAAAATACTATTATAACTATTTCTAAAGTATTTGTGCTTTGAAAAAGAATAAATATAAACCAGGTTCTTGTAAATTAAAGTGAATAAAAAAAAGTTTGAAGAAATACATGTGAAGTTAAGATATATTTTGTATATATTCTGTTCAGCAGGAATGAAAATTAGCACTCGCCCAGTTGGCCACGGCGAGTAAAAAAATCCCATGGGCGACCAAAAATTGAATTGTGTTAGCCCAGGTGGCGAATGGTTTTAATCACGAGTATTAGACTAATTAAAGCACCAAATACTTCTAAAAAGTACCTTTTGACATGTCAAACAGTCTTCAGACGACACTGTAAAGACTTACAGTTGTCAAATTGGATGATGTCAAACAGCTTACATTGAATATATTTTAAAATGTCTATTTATTTGGCAATGCTGAGGTATTCATATCTGTAATTTTGCATAAACTGTGTTCATATCTATTGACATTACCAACACAAGTATCAAGAATATTATTCAAGGATAAAGGGTAAAACGGGACAATCTTATTTTATCCTTGTTCAAAAAAACCTGTTAAAATGATAAATATGACTACAGGGCTAATACATTAAAAAAACAAAGATGCAGTCCTTGCATCAATCAATCATACGCATTCTGTCAAGTTTTTGGACATACAGGTTATTAGAATTTAATGAAAACATAGAAAATCTTACCTGTGGTGAAAGTGTGAGATGTCGAATTTCACCGAAACCGTAATGCAGTTTACAGATGAGCACATCAATAAGAGATTTCAGGCACACAGGTTCCTATACTGTGAAATAGATTACTACTTAATATACACATGAATACATTATAAAATGACTTACATCTTTATCCATTTTCTTCTTTTTTGATGTTAGCTGTTCTATCCTGCTTTCAAACTGTTCCAATTGCAAATTTAAATTTTCTATGGTTTGCTGAAATAAAAATAACATACAATGTAAATTCAACAAGCCATATATCAAATATAAAATCATTTCTTCCAGTAGAAGCTAAGATATCTGTTACGAAAGTGTGAACAGACGGACAAGGTGATTGCAATATAGCCCCCTCTCTACGAGTGAGGGGTATAAAAATCATAATTAAAGTTTATTTAAAGAATGTCAAGAACCATATCCCAATGAAACAACATTTTTGATAATTACAATTAAGCTTACACATGATAATTTATGCAGTCAAATAATGGTGGTTTACTTTTCACAGGAAATTTCTCAATTTAAAAAGCAGATCTAAATTTAGTACTTATACATCTATATGCGGACTGTTGTTTCAGTGAGCTAACACTATAAAATCCGTCTCAGTGTGTTGGTATAGTACAGAGCGGTCCTAATCATCATTTCGTTGAAAATTAACTTGTTCTCGCCATGATATAGCTGAAAAACCGCAGAGTTGGCATTAAACAACAATCACTCACTCACTATACATGGTATATCATTTAATTATATTACTTCTTCCCAAATAATAGTTGTCATGCATGGCTATAAACATATGGGTCATTCTACAGTACTGATGAATGATATGGGACATTCATACCATTATTTAAAGTAAAGATATGTTATGATTTTCAAGCTTTTTGTTCACAATAGAACATTTTTTCAAAATGAAACAAGACCAATATTGTGTCTGGACCTGCGTCGCTGCAAAACATACCAGTAATGTATGCATTTTTTTTTACATCTGTTTTAAATGTTTAGGTATTTTAAGAAGATTTATCGCCTAAGAAAAAAAAAATTGTGCATTTATTTTCCATTGATTCTTTGAATTGTTCTGCTTCTTTCAGTATCAATAACAAATATAATAAAAGCCATTTTATGAGTTTATATCAAACAAAGTCAAAACAGCTAAATCTTAAAAGAAAATACTAGTGTATGTAACACGAATTTGACAGAAAATTCAAGAGGTTTACTCATAGCTGTAAGTATTTTTTACTTGCCGCTATACGGAAAAACTTTAAATCGCAAACTGAACCGTATAAATAACCAACTTGATTACGACATGTCCAATCATATTCTTTAAAATATGTACCCCCCAGCATCGAAATTGACAAATTGCATCAAAACTTCCTGTGGTTAAAAAATTACGCTTTCAATAAAGATTTCCAGGGTAAATCCCGGATTTTGACCAGTTTTTTAATTTTCAAGGACATTTCCCGACCGGGAACGTGTATAACGAAATTCCAGGGTATGTGGGAACATGCATTTTGAAACTGTAAAACTTAGTAAGAAAACACACCAGAATCATTTTAAATCTTTATTTATTTACAAAATTAAAATAATTTTGTAGTTAACAACATAGATATGCATAAATCTGAAACTTTGACCTCTTTTAAGCCCAGAAAAGATCATTGACATGATTTTTTTTTTAAATTCCTCGATATAGAATTCTTGCCCATATGCAAATAAATAAAAAATGTTTTTTGACGCCACCTCCTGTTTTCACCAACTCTATGGAATGACCCATATAGCAGTTAGATTTACATATAACAATACAAACTACTCCTATTTCTATCAAAGTTTGTCAGTGATATTCAGTAGATGAGCTGTTTTGTCCAGATACTCCAATTTTCTCAACTGATAAAACTAAAATATTGTTCTCAACTGATAAAACTAAAATATTGTTAAGTCATTACCCAATCCAATCTTCTATAATCTGGATTTTTTTTTTTAATATATTGATTTTCCAAAAGCACAATATTTTCATTTCCAATAAAAAATTAATGTTTTCCAATCAGTTGTTCACACTTTTCATTTTTGTTCTCTTTAGGTGAGAGTGTTGTTTAACATCATAAGAGAGTTTTCAGCTATATCACGGCGAAAGCAAGTTACATATTGATGAGATGATAATGCTACCCACTTTGTACTAGAAAAACAGGCTTAGTTGGATTTTTATAGTGCTAGTAGCTCACTAAAACAACAGTCTGAGGGTAGACCTGTCATTCCACTCAGAGTTGAGAGTTCGAACCCCGTTTATGGCAAGGTGTACTCGATACACCATTATGTGATAAAGATTGGCAGTGACTTGTGACAGGTCTGTGGTTTTTTCTGGGTACTCCGGCTTCCTCCAACAATAAAATTGACGGGCACGATATAAGTGAAATATCTGTTCAAAGTGGCATTCAACACCATAAATGCCACCAAACCTCCACTCAAGAGATATGATCATGATTTTTAGTCTACCAGACCTTTCCGTTGTTCTCATTAGGATTAGTCTCTCTTTTCATTTTACATACCGCTAACCAGTTTGTTACATCTCCTTTTTCTTTTGAATGAGGATCCATTTTGGCAGCTGCTCCAAGTCCTTCTTTGGAGTAAGCTTTCGTTTTCGTTTCTCGTTCTACTATTTTAAATCTTTCCATTTGCTAAAAATATATAGAAACAATGCCTATCAATTTACTAACAATTATTCATTTTTGATAATTAAATATTTTTCAAGAAAAATCAATTCATGTATATATTTATTCCCAACTTCCAGTCTTTCATATATTTTTAAAGGTATCAATTTATTCATTCACTATTGTGATCATATTCCTCGTCTCCCAATATTTACTGATTCAATCTGATTCCTAGTCTCCCAATATTTATTGATTTGATCAAATTCATAATCCCCTAAAGTTGACTGTTTCTTACCAGGTTCCTAGTTTTTTTTTAAATACTTACTGTTTCTATCAGCTTCCTGTTTTCCACCAGAATTCTTTTATCCTTGATGTCACTGCTAGAACACCATGTCTTAATGTGGTCCCTAAGACGCTACAATTACAAACAAATAACCAGTCAAATCTACACAAGTCAAAAGTGTTATGTTCTGTCACCAATGTAACCCAATATAACATGTCCATTAAAGGCATCATTTCCATCTGGTTGTAATGAAGCAAGCCAAATGCATTTGTCATCTGGCTTACTCATATACATATATCCTGCACTTGTTCTATTTGAACAGAATTGCATTGATGATAAATTTTTGCTATATATTGTCACTGACGGAAATAGTTTTTTCTGGTATCCCTGTCACACGTTTATCAGTTTTTAATCCTCATACACATAAACTTTATATTTTAAGAAACTGTCCTAATATTGTCTAATATATATATGTAAACGTCTAAAATGCAGCACAACAACATCAACAAGTAATGTGTGCATCACAAAATACGCCCTTTGACCTAATGACCCCAAAACAAATAGGGTTCTTCCCCTTCCACAGGGGAATCATGTGGCCAAGTTTGTTAAAGATCCAATATACAGAACTAAAGTTATCATGTGGAAACGACATGGTTGTCAAAAATTATATTCTTAACGGCGACCTTCACCTTTGACCTAATGACCCCAAAATAAATAGGATTCTTCCCCTTCCACTCGGCAATCATGTAGTCAAGTTTGGTAAAGATCCAATATACAGAACTAAAGTTAGGTGGAAACGGCCCTGTTGTCAAAAATTCTATTTATAGCAATGGTGACCTTGACCTTTGGCCTAATGACCCCAAAATAAATAGGGTTCTTCCCCTTCCACATGTGGCCAATGTGGGAATCATTTGGCCAAGTTTGGTAAAGATCTGATATACAGAACTAAAGTTAATGTGCGGAAACCTGTGTGGATGCCCGCCCGCCATACCCAATCACATAATACGTCTCGAGACGGGCGTATAAAAAAGATGTTGAAATATAACAAAAATAACTATAAGTCTACAAAAAGACTATAATTATAATCATATTGACAGATATTTCGCGTGACCGACAAGCTTCATCAGCGTCTGTAATCTGACATCCTGTAGGTTCATACGTTGGCTACTTTTTCAGACGTTTATATACGTCTGAAAATTAAACCAATGTGTTAGAATTAGATTTTAGAGCTGTCAAATTTTTGTTCTTCCCTCGACGGGATTTGAACTCACACCATTGATACACTGCAGCACCAATTGCTTAGCCTTAAGTCCAGCGCCCTAGACCACTTGACCACATCCGCTCCATAAAAATGGAGCTTCAATAATCAGTGTTACCTTGTCTTATATATATATATATATATATATAAAGTCTAAGGGAATCTACCAACCAGAGAACTTAATGAGTAACGGATCGTCAAGACATGACGATATATATAACTAGTTCTTCAGTACTGTGAAAAATGATAGTAGGGTCATTTTTTGTTAAATTTATTAATAAATATGTATGATATTAAAATCTTTGTGTGTTTTTTATGATGTCTATACACATGTGCAATTCACAAAACAATCTCAAGGTTTTCTAACACCTACAGCAAAACTTGAAGTCTCTGAACAGGTAATTATCATCATTTTTTTTATTGAAAGATGTGACATTTTTTCCAGGTAAGTTATGAATGATTTACTATATTTATGGCTTCTTGTTACAATCTTTTTTTTAATTATAATTCTAAAGTTTATTAGTGTGGAAAATCATCAGTATCTATGATTGGATTGCAGAATTAAAGTTATAGTCACAAAATGGTGTCAAAAAATGGAATTATGTTCGTATCACGTGGTGTCCTTTTTAAGGGTTAAACGGTTATTCTACCAGAAAAAGAAATGTATTTTCTATTCGCGTTATTATTGTTTTGTCTCATCACAGATTATGTTTTCGAAACGAAGTAATAAACATAATGCAGGTTATTGACACGAATTCTTAAATTTTTATGCTTTAAGGTCAGGATAAAACTTGGTGTCCAGTTCGTTACGAACGTGAAACGATGCAGTCTGTACACACTGAATTCGTACCGATAAAAACGCATTATTCTGGAAATCCCCCTTCTACGTGTTTATTTAAAAATAGCGTAATTTGCATAATAGGTGTCGCTTTTGTGTGTGATAAGATGGCAACGACCATTGTGTCTCTGGCCTGCAGACGTCGTTACGAACGTCAGGTACAGGTAAGTAATAGCTTTACTGGTTGTTTCTCTTAAATTCTAATGAACATGGGTGTCTTTTCACAGAATTATTAAGTAGATATGACAATTTAATGAACGATTACAGAGAAAAAATGAAATTTCAGTACACTAATTGTGAGAAACTGTACTTCGAGTTGCGTTGATCTTTTAGTGTTTACCGTGTCTCATGATACGAACAAAATAAAAATATTGTTCTGCGGTCTGTAAATTTATTTTGCAATGATATTATTTTTCTTAATGTTTTTGGTTGCGAAAGAAAAAAGTACATCTCAGGAATTTTCCTATATAAAATGGATAAAATAGTGAAACATGAAACTCTTATGTTCGTCACAGGAGCTACCAAATTTTACTTGCATACACGTTTAAAATTGTTGTCCTAAGTTATGAACATGATGAAAAACAACTGTGTTTTTATTTGAAATATATTTGTAAGTTTTAACACACTAGTGAAATGTTTCAAACAATTTCCAATATAAAACTTTCCTTCATGCTATGTGTATCAAATGGAATGACAATGTCAATTATGTTCAAAACAAGACACCACTTGCTTAATAACTGCTACAATATCATTGCATCCTTGGTTACGAACATAAAAAAAACTATCCAGGCTCAGTAGAAACTACTGCAGGGATACCATGATTTGCACAATTCAGAAATGAAAGCTAGATGAAATTATTGATTTGTGATCATTGCCATGTAGGCCTACATTTAATAATTTAAATACAGGATATTATGTTCATAACAAGGGACAAAATTTTATGGTGTCTCAAGTTCTGAACATGTAGTGCACGTAAATTAGTATTAATTGTCATGGATTGGCAATTAAGCTCAGTCATTTGTTTGTTTGTCAATATAACGAGCAGAATATTTTAGATTTCATTTCATTTTATGATTTGCTTAGAAAATTATTATGTTTTGTTTTATGTCAGTCGCATCAAATTATCAAAACAAATTTTACACAGAAACTGGTGACATCACTGTATGCTTTGTGCTGAAAAATGTCGACAAAATCAACATAATGACTGTCATAAAATAGCATAAAAATCACTCTGCATGACACACTTGTACACCCATAGAGAGCAGGTTTTACTCTTTAAATTTGATACATGTACATGTATGTACTCCAAAAACAATTCGCCATTTCAGAAACTAGGGATTTATGGGTACAGTGATTGATATTGGATTTTGGTGTACGAACAATCGATTTTTGACAAATGACATATTTTCGTTTTTAACCAATCTGAACATTTTGGTGTACACTTGAAAACATTACCCACAATACATTAGATTCTGAAACGGCGAATTCTATCAATAAGCATGGAAATATTTTGAAAGAAAGTATAATAAATCATCTTTATTGTAGGGGCAAGAATCTACAGAACAAGAAAACAGTAATAAAGAAGAATCCAATAAGATATCACCCAGAGAAAGAAACAGGCATGCACAAAAAGCTTGGAGGGACAGATTGAAGCAAGATCAGTCACAATATGAAGAGCATAGAAAATATGAAACCCGAAGAGTTAAGGCTTACAGAACCACACTTACAGAAGAGCAGAACAAAAAGTACAATGAGAAAACAAGACTCAAAATGAAAAAATACAGAGAACGCTAAAAACTTCTAGGAGGTGACAACAATGCTAACAAGAAGGTTCCAAAGACAAGAAGAGCCACTGAACGGCAAAGAGAGACATGGAGAAAAAACAAAGCGTTACAGAGAATGGAAATGACTACACAGAAGAGGAGACAAATAAATGAGTGAAGACGACAAAAATATGCTGACAAGAAGAAGGCATCAAAGAAGAAAGCTGATAGCACATCAACACTCAGTATGCGTCAAACAGATGGTTCTCCTAAACCAAGCTGTAGTTATAGTACAGATGTTGCCAAAAGAAAAGCAGTATCAAGAAGTTTTAAAGTCCTCAGTCCCTAAATGTCCAGAAAACTTTGCAGATGTGGTTTCTTCTTTGATACAGAAAAGTACACCTAGAAAAAAAGCATTAAAACGCAGATGTATTAGTTCCCCCATCTGTCAAGAGAAAACTTGATTTGTTAGAAGATTCCTGCTCTACATTTAAAGACACACTGAGAACTTCTTCAACATTAATTACTACCAAAAAAGACCTAAATCAAGTTGTGATTACACACTTAATGAAGAGGAATACATCATCTTTAAAGATGATATTGACAGACTGCTTGATCCACCAGATATTATTTTTTCTGGTGGATCTAGGTTTTACTTTCAATTCAAATTTTAAATCTGTTGTTGATGAATATCAAATATTCCATAATTTGAAATTTGAAATTTTTACTCTGTTAAACATAGCTTTGAATTATAATCAGAAATTTAACTGTGTTATTTATTGTGAAATTGTATAATTTAGTCTGAGATGGAATTTACAGAAACATATAAGTATACATACTGATCTGGTGCTCACATTGGACTCAGACTTCTTTTGAACTGAGTGGTAAAGGATTTATACAAAAAAATGGCTTACACATGAGAATATATACTGGTGATAAAACCTTGTAAATGTGATGAATGTGGTAAAGGGTTTATACAGAAAAATGTTTTACAGACACACATAAGAATACATATTCTAATGTAGTTGTTTAATATTCCTGGTTTGTGATTGGACAATGCTGTAATTTTCACGGTATCAATTCCACGGTTGAAATAGCACAATATATTGTTTTTCAACTGGAAGGATCCACCATCTTGAAAACGTGAAATCCTACATATCATATTTAAAACAATGCTCAAAAATAATTAAAATGCGTCGCCAGTAAACTCAATTTGCGACCATCAAATCTCCAATTGATGCCGTGAAATTTTCAAATACAATACAGTAATCTCCTAACTGGTGATAAACTGTATAAATGTGATGAATGTGGTAAAGGGTTTATACAGAAAAATAGCTTACAGACACACATGAAAAGACATACTGGTGAAAAAATGGCTTAACTACATGAACTTCTTTAAAAGCAGGATTTCTGCGACCAGGTGCACATGTAGAGTAAGCATTTCTTGAATTGCCTCATACTGGACATGGTAACATTTTGCTATTGTCATCTCAAATACAGTGAAAAAAGTCTTCTAAATCAACTACAGACAAGAATCTGAGGAGCAGTAGCAGCTTTTCAAAATGAATTAAATGCTTTTAAATTTGATTTTCAAAATAAAGTTTGTTCTTCGACTTTGAAGTTCTAGTCTAGGAAAAATATGACGTCTCCGTTACTTACATAAAATACAAAATAAGTAGGATTATATCTGTTTGCAATGTGCAATGTTTTAGATTTAAAGTAAAAAGATTTAACATGGTGCTGAAACATTTTTATTTGACATTTTCATTTTCTTCCAAGTCTTCTAATATTAATATGATATCATTCAAATGTTTTGAATTTTATGTAAGTAACGGTGTCCCATAATATTGTTGGAAAAATATCAACATAAAGACATAATATAAGGGCAAGTATTTGTGATTCATAAGGTCTGTTGTTAAGCAATTGCAGTGTGTATCCTAAAGGAATCAACTCAACTGGATCGCAAGGAAAAATAATCTTCATGGACACAATGTTACGTACATAATCTGCACGAATACAAAACCTTTCACATTATTCAGTTGTTTATTATTTAAGTCTCAAGTCACACATACAATTCCATGATTGAAGAACTGGTTATATACATTTGTATATATATAAAACACCACTAGTATATTGATTGAGTGATTGGTGTTTAACACTAACTTTGGCAGTATTTCATCTATATCGTGGCATTTTATATATATCGACAATATTAGTGCAGTTTCTTCACCCTTAGATAGAAATGAATAAACAATAAATTACAATAAGCATTGCTTCTTTTTCATAATTTGAAGAAATAGTGTAAATTAGTACAAACCTGTAGCTTCTTGATTTCTCTTTTGAGGTCAGCTTCATATTTCTCCTTTTGATTAGCATTGGCGGCACTATGTACCTTATTAATAAAATGGAAATCAAATAAATTATTGTTTTATGGGGTGATTTTCTACTAAATAGATTGACTGTACATTGTCTCTGAATACAAAAGTGCATGAAACCATTTTCAACATGTTCAAAAGCATACATGAAGTTTTTAAGTTTTCATTACTTTGACCTTCTCTGTCTAAGCTCGAGTGATAACAAGTGGTGGCTTCTGGGAAAAGATGAATATAATAGTCATAGTCTTGTTTTGTGATTCACCTACTGGCCATCCCGCCTAATAATAAATACAAATGTTTCATTTGTCAATTTAATCCACGATTTTGATCTCGTCCAAAATTAATTAGTTTTCAAGTTAAAAAATGTGATTATTTTTAATATGTTGAAATGTCCAGACTTCACAGCATTCTCCTCTCAAAACCTGATAACTGGCATAATAAATCAAAAAACTTTAAGAGTCAATCATACAATGGAACAGTTAATAGTTTCCAAGAATTTAGATATTTCATCTGTTAGGTAATGTAAACAATGTTGAAATGACTATTTTTTAGACATATTAGAGGAGCAATCCTGCAAAGTTGGAATCAAAACCACTTGGTATACATGGTTTTAAAGGGAACATAAAAACGTGACAAGGCCAACCTTAAAAAATTGTTCGTTTCCCCTTTTGTGACTGTATCCTCAAGGTAGTGGGTCACGTTTACATTCCCCCCCCCCAAAGGCATCAATTTCGTCATCAGTCACTTCCACGTCATCAAGCAACTCCTATAAAAAATCTGCCCACATGTTTTTACTTCCGATCTTTTTTAATGCGTTGTTAATCAAAGTTTTTTTCAACATTTTCGGTTTTCGACAGCACCGACACACACCAAGTGGTGTCCATCGTTGCTATTGCTTTTCGATGTGGATTTGCCTCAATGACCTTCGATGAAGTCATAAGTAATTCAAGAAGTATTCCGAATTGACATTAAACAAATAATTTTCTCTCCTTTCCGGTACGGAACCGAAAAATTTCGCGCAAGTCAATAAAATTTTCCCGGTCGGGCCGACTTTATTGGGTCGGTCGGAAAAGGGAAAACAAACAATATTTTAATTTCGGTCTAAGAGATCACACCTTCAGTCATGTCAGTCTTGGTAAACAAAATAGGTTTTCCTTTAAATTGCATTATAGCAAAATCAGAATAGAAACAATCCATGAATGTCAAGGATTATTGATTTTCTTGTCTACTGTCAAATTGTCACTCAATTTTCATTACATCAAATTTCTTCTAAAAAAAGAATTATTGAGTACTTTTCCTCGTTTCTTTAATGCAAGAAACATTCTTATAACTATACATTGTTAAATTGTTTTTTCCTTCCTTCATAAATCTGAATTTTCCTCATCAAGAGAGGTGTTAACTTCACAGTGCATAATTATGCTATAATTAGACTAAACATCTTTAGCATTTCAAGCAAAAATCATACAGATGGACATGATACAAGCTGACAAAGTTTTTCTTGTTCTTTGGACTTTGTTCTTACAAGAGAAACTTCACAAAAAGTCAAATTTGACATGTTCTTCTAATTTTTATAGTCCCGTCTGTGAAAAGGTCTACTGGTTACAACTTTAGGAGATCAGGTTCGTCATTGATTTCCTATGGGTATGACTGAAATATTGTTAAAGAAGTGTCAAACACAGATAATCAAATTCATAATTATGTAAATACAGTTAGCTCAACGCGAATGGATTCTCTATTGTTTTCCCCCCGATTTCGTTGAATATCGGTGTGCCCCCGTTAATTTCAGATTTTGCTCCCAAAATCCTCCCAAGCTGATCCACCCAACACCGCGTGGTTTATGGTCGTCTAGAGTAATAAAAATGCTTAAATGCCTTCGGTAGTTAATCTGATTAGGATGTCGCGTGGAACTTTAAATATTTACAGTAGATCGTTGTCCCATCTATTGGGTTATTTATCCAAACCAGTAGCACTCTTTACAACTTTAAAATGGCGAAATTTTACCTTTTGCACTCGTGCGATTTTTTGTGTAATACACAAAAGAATTTGCTTCGCTAGTGTATTTCAAATCAGTCAAAACCTGATTGATGCATTGGTTTTCTAGCACCTTTCACATTGTAACGGCATTTTTTGATAATTTAGGGCGTTGGTATCATCTGCAGAAGCTCCAAAACTCAACTCGACGGGGTACTGACAAATGGTCAATGTCCATACCCCTATACGAGATAGTGATTCCGAGAATGTTACTATTTTTATCACAAGGGAAATCCCACGGAACAGACAGCATTTTAAATAAAAAATTTAAGTCAACACAAAATATTTTAGCCTGCTGAAAAAAGATAAGTTGGTAGTGCAATTTTCAGTGAAATAATTTCATAACAAATTATTATTAGCACCGGATTCGAATATATCGTTCTGACTAAGCCCATGCCTGATGGGGTACTGGCAATTGACAAATGTCCATACCCCTATACGAGAAATTAATTCCGAGAATGTTACTGTTTTTAGCAAAAGGGAAAACATGCGGAACCAGGGAAATATTTTAATCTGCCAAAGATGACAAAACCTGGGCGTCGTGTTGCAATCATGCAATTTTCAACCTTTAATTTTTTTTTTATCAGAAATAATGCAAGTTTGCAGATTCTTTTACAACCTGTAATTGTATATTTATGAAAAAAACAAAAACAAACAAAATATAGAGTTACAGTTACACGTACGTATACGTGATACATGTACATGATCTCTGCCAACATAAGTTTTTATTTTAATATTTTTTACTGACGACAAATATTATAAAGTCACACTAATGGCAATTATGCTTACCTGAGTTATTGATTTTTAATAACACCTGTCTGTATCCCGTGGAGAAAGCGGCATAGATCAATGGGATTAAAACCATAAATTTTACCGCGGCCCACCGATTCAGGTGAGAAACCTTGCTGATTTATGACCAAATGCTCCAAAGATACACCAAGATTTTTTCGGTGGATATCGGTGTATTTCAGTTTTACACCAAGAAATTCCACAGATTATGGAGTGGACGAATCCATCCTCTCTGAGCTAACTGTATATGCAAGATATTATCATCAAGAAATCTACTGGACTACTTCTACAAGCAATACTTACATAACAATTCCTTTTTTTAAGTGTTGAACTCTCCATCCATATTCTATAAAATCTCAAGTTCCTATTCAACCAAAAATAAATTAACCAAAACTACATATAATATGTTTACCTTTTGCCAAATATCTTCAAATGACTCGACTCCTTCTGTAACCTTCTTTAAGCATCTATCTATTTCACCTGTTAAATATTAAGCAGTGATTAATGAAACCTGATTGAGAATGAGAACCTACTTCCTAGGGACAATTATTTTTAATAAGACTGTATCATCATGTCCTGTAGCAATTTACATATATTGAAGGTTCTGAAAATGTCATCATCATCTTCATAATAGTATTCAGTACTTTCATTAATACTTCTGTCCTCGTCAGTCTTATCCTCAATTACATCTTAACGTCTAACACCACAATGTTAATTTTCCTTTACTTCCAAGTGTTTACATGTATGTGATTTTGAAGAACTAATTCCAGTTTAAGGCAAATGGTACTGTAATACTAATAGTTGGACATCAGCCATCAAGGACAGATTTTGTTGCATGATTTTACTTCTCTTTCAGAGGACTTAAGGGCAAAGAGATGAAAAATTTGGAATACTTTAAGGGCTAAGTAAGGACAATATGAGAGACTTCTGAAAGCTTGCAAGTAATTTAGTGTTTTGTGTTTCCCTCAAATGGCACAAAACAGACTTATTGTAGTGTTCTTTTTCGCACCACAGACTAATACCATGAATATACCATAGTGATTTTTTTTTTTTAAAGTTTGTAAAAATAACCTTCATTTAAAGTAACTGTAACTGTGTTTACCAGAAAAAAGGTTATTCTACAAATGGTGGGTCACCACTTGGGAATAACCCAATCAACGTGTGTTGTCCCCAACCTGTTTGAAACTGCACTGTCAAATGAAAATGTGATTACATTTCATTACCTTTTTTTCAGAAAATGTAAGAGTGAGACTCTTGGAAATGACTAGGGACATCGAATATTTGCAATATCATTCGCGATATTAGTGTCAGAATTTTAAAAGAAACGTGGCATCTTACGGAACAGTCCCCGAAATGAACATTTGAATTTACTAGTCCGAATAAAATTCCTGCGATTTATTTCATATAGTTCTAAATAAAAACTGAAAATATTTAGTGGTCTGAACAATTAAACTAAGCTTTACTGGTCTTGGGCAGGAGAACCGGTGTTCATCGTATTCGGTAGTACCCATCCCCCCTTTTCTCAATACTGATACGACTTTACAAGATCAGACCCTGCTTACTTTAATAGAAAAACAAAAGTGGGTTATATTCCCTTCACTCTTTCAATCATCTAATTCAAATTATTTTAATTATCTTTATGCTTTTTTGCCCAAAATTGATTTCTACCGCTTCGTCGATGTTATCAATGTCATTCGGCCACAAATCTTCCGTTGGAATGATTCGATTTTTATTTATTATTCCTACTGTGAATCGTAATGTTTTAACATAAAGAAATAATTAATTCTCCAGCCTTCGGTTATTGCATATATTTATCCTCTGAAGTAAATGAAATTAGATAAAAAACGGAAGTAATTGAAATATTATAAATGGGACGAGAATTTGAGACAAATTGAGACCGAAAGAAAAAAATGGCCATCGACTCTTTGTCACAGCAGCGCTTTTTCATACATGAAATTAAGGTCAAATTGTAACACTAGTTCAAACACTAAGATTTGTTTTCAATCACCAAATATTATATAACCCCATGTTCACTCCGAGAGTACATGCCGGCAAATGACGAACTTACAAAATTAAATTAGAAAAGACAACTTGATTTATTTTTGAACATTTAACCCATGCTTGGAAAATTCATAGCCAGGGATTTTATAGCAATAGACGGTGAAATGCGGCGATTCCAGGCTTCAAATGAAAACACTGACTGCACGAGGATACATGTTTTTTATCGATCAGCATCCCATCCAGTTAACAATATTGCGTTCTATCATAGAACAATTTACAAACAGACACATGTCTGCAATAAAAAAAAAATAACTACAGTATTTTTATTCCAATTGTTGCAATTTGATTATGAGGTCTGAGAAATAATTATTTATTTTACAACTTGCTTCAGTTTTTGTCATTTGTTCTATATAAAACTATAAAGACAGTGTTTTCACTAATTTTCAATGTAAGAGGTCAAAGGCAACTTTGAACAGGCCACACTTGGTTTTCCAAGTACATTTCTATATAAAATTTATGATTTGAACTGACCAAGAAAGTGCTTGAACCAGGCAATTTGGCCTGCTGCCTGTTCTTAGGGAAAACACTGTATAGAAGTTGGACCATTGAGCAAATTGGCAGAGATTATTTTCTGCTGATCATAAAGATTACACAAATATGAGTTATTACAATTGTTGTGGTATTAGACCAAAGCACAGTAACATTTCAAAAAGGGTGGATGGGGGGGTATTACAATTTGTATGGAATTAGTAAGGGGGAAACGATTCACCGTATGTATCGAAATCGCGATTATTTTGGGGACGGTTAGGTTCATGATACGTGGAGGCCGCTTACGATATACAATGCTCATTTTTTGAAAAAAAAAGTGGTGTTGAACTTCCGTTTTCTTCTTTTGGTGATCATTTAACTAATATTTTGAGAAAAGTGAATCGATTAATTTACGCTTTTAAAATTAATTAATTGAATATCTAATATTTATAATTTCCGCTAGTACGTAAGCGACCTCATATAAAAAACAACAACATGGCAGTGCCCATGTCGAGTGAAGGAATAGTTACAGTTTCCTATAAAACGTATCGTAATACATATCAAATATCGCAATATGTATCGTTTGTGGAAAAAGTGTATCGGTACACCCCTAGGTATTAGACCAAAGCACAGTAATATTTCAAAAGGGGAGGGGTATTACAATTTGTGTGGTACAAAATGTATTAGGCTAAAAAAAAATGTGTGTTTACGAACACATGTCAACAAAATCTAGGGTAGGTTGGCATTAAATTTTTTTTTTACTATCGGCAAAACCGGAAATAGTCATTCCCGGTTCCGGTATTTCATTTTAGAAATTTCCGGTAAGCCGTCATTTGTTAAAGCTGTTTTATGACGAGTTACGCAGTTTTTCTACCTTCTTTGCTCTCAATTTCGACAAAAAGCTAGCAGTTGAATAAATAAAACATTGCTCCTCATTAAACAACAAATATGGTTATTTGAATTCTGTGTAAAAATTGATAGGGTCACTAGCAAAAATTAGGGTCGAATAATTGCCGATGAAAAAGGTTAGGGTCGGCGGCTGAAAAATAGGGTCGGTCGGGTGACCGTAAACACACGTAAAGTCATATTTTTTTGGGCCTTAGATCAAAATAGTGGCAATGTTATGTTTTATCCATTAATTGCTAATTTGCAGAGTATGTTCCAACCCTAGGAGGTTTTCATAGCTTTTCAATCTCCATTAGTTATTAACCAATAAGGCAAAGTAGCTGATTATAAGATTAAGCTCATTATATTCTTGTTTATTCATAATTAGAAAAAAAAAATCTGTTCCATAATAGTGACTAATGGTCTCAAAATCCTGACTGAATCCCTGTCAGCTTGTTTATTTACGGTATTTGGAATGCTCAGGTGATCAGGTATATTGTTTCAGAAAATCAGATCAGCATGGTCTTCAGGGGTGTGGAAATACTGAAATGTTCTACTTGTCCCCGGGCAAGTCATCTGAAAAATGTTTTTTGTACAAACATTTGATACAAGTTTATAAACACAGTTGCTAAATTGAACTTGTTTATATTATCTATTACATCATTGCGTAAAATTCGAAATATAGTTTTAATAAAGTTAACACAAACATCCCTGCCCAAATAGGCCATTTTAAATTTGGATTTCAGATAGGAATATGCAGTCAGCGAATATCTGGTTGTTTTTAGATACAGAATAAGCTGTGTTGAAAAAAAATCTCATATCAATGAAGTTCATTTTGATTAACCTTGACAATGGATTTATCAATCAAAACAGTCATGTACTAGTATTTAGTTTTAGTGGTGACTTCGTACTTTGCATATGACTGGTGGGAAGATAGGTATCCATTCTGTCCACTATTTTGCCAATAAACATTAATGATTTCTTGTCAGTAAAATCAGAGTATATTCTGCAGATATTTCAATATATGACACCATCAGAATCCAGCAGTAAACATGAGAAATCGGCTAGCCACTTGGGAGTTTTTCCTCACATTTTGTGTCCTTTTCCGCTAGAGTTTTGCGTTTAACTTTNTCGTGGAGAGCGTTTTCAAGTTCCTACTCGCCTTACAACTGTTACTCGCCAGACCGGCGAGTATAAAGTGGATTGTACTCGCCACCCGACATTTCAACTCGCCTTGGCGAGTTGGCGAGCGTTCGTTTCCCACACTGTAACGACTGCAACCCGATTTGTATTATACGTTCACGGATGAAAGGCCCTGTTTGTTTATGAAAAGCTATGGACAAGCAAGGAAACGTCACATTCGGAACTCTAGTAAAAACCTGTTACACAGTCCCCGTTATCGTTAAGTAAATGCAGTACAGTTATCATTGCAATCGGGTCGTAATACTCAACTTAGAACTTGTACAATTCTTGTTATTTTTAGCTGCTTTCGGAACACCACTGACGTGATCGTTTCCAATAAAAAAAGCCAACATTATCTATAACCGTCAATATTTACGATATAATATCATTTGAGGAATTGTCTTCCAAGAGTACTTTAATTAGAAATAATTTTTATTTGTTGATTTTTACATGTCCCCGGACAAGCTAGGCAGGAAAATCTACTTGTCCGGCAGGTTCTATGTACGAGTCGGACATGGCAATTCCACACCCCTGGTCTTGTAAGCATGTGTGAAAATTTCACCCTACCGTCATTAGTTCAGATATTGTATCGACAGTCTAACAAGATAAATAGTGTTATCTCAAGCAGACTCTACAGGTTCAAACTCACGATAACCTGGAGAGATGTGTTTGATGAAATAGTTGATGAAGCTGAATTAAAAAAGGACAAAAAGATTGCTACGAACATCAATTACACCTCACATGAACGGGATTCAAATTCGCAACGTTAGTGGTAATAGGCATAGATAATTATAAATCCAACAACCATACGATCACGAAGACCCACTTGTCTAATAATGGAAAAGGTTCATGTCACTTAGGTAAACAGCTACCATTCTTTTTCCTAATGACACTTGAACGCGATGCAAAATAAATTTCAAAATTTTCTCATTACTGAAAGGTGGCACTGAAAAATTAAAACTTCACATAAATTCTTCGCGTCTGTTCACGATCATGCTTTCATTGGTCAATCTTTTTCAGGATTACAATTCACATATTACCACTTGGTGAATGCATGCAAATCAAAACAGACCTCCAAATAAATGAACCAAGCTCAAAGGCAACGGTTATAATAAATAATATTGTTTATATTTCAAAGTCGATATAATTAGAATCTAGGTCAGCGCGAGACTTGCAACAAAACAAAAGGTCCAATACCAATTTGTATCATTACCTCATGTTGCCGCGATATATAGGATAATAAAGAGTATGCAATTGACATGATATCTTACTAAAGCTTTCTGGTAGCATCAGCAGACAATTTCGTAAGAAAGGATGGAATATGGTGCGTTTTCGAGAATTTTTAATGACCTAAATAATTCCCGATATCTTACCTTGTAGCTTTCGCCTGTCAGCCATAGCTATGAATATTTATTATGAAATGACAGACACATGCTACGATATTACTAAGGCACCAAAATATCAAGCTTTGATACCACTTTATTCTTGTTATTTCGCCTTTCTATTCTTTCAGAAAATCCAAAATGGCTTCTCGAAGAACCTAACAACATCCGTCCATAATTTAATTAGTACGATACAATGAAGATCAGAAATAAATGTATTACATATCAGTACATATGCTCTTTATTGTATCAACTAATGATTGAATTATAATATATCTTAATAAAAGATTATATATAATTTCTTTATATTTCAATTATATTTTTTTTTTTATTTTAAAAATAAATCATATTTTTGCTCATGAATTTGGAACTATTTATGGAAGTTTCGGAAGAAACTGGTTCCCGTTTAAATACGCATGTGTTGTTTACATGTTATTTCCGCAATACACAAAAATGTGAAAAGACAACATTAGGAAAAATGTTGAAGTGTGTTTTGCTGTGAAAGTGTAATGCATTTCTACTGTATCTTTTTAAACAGATAAAAAAACTTTAGGTAAGAAGACCTTTGCAAGGCTTATGGAAACTGTCACCTACTTATACTTTGACTTTGTCCATTTTCTGTTATAAAATAAGTGCATGAGCTTTGATGATGATGATTTTTATTTTATTATACACATGTATGGTCTGTTTCATAGTAAACATTTCCCCCAGATTTGGTACTTATTTTTTTATATGTTCATTCATAGACTATATGCATCGAAAATCAAATACTATTATACAGGGTTAGAAATTAAATTTAAATTTCAGAGACTAGACTAGTCCTTGGCCTTGGGCTATTAAAAAAAATTGGGCTAATCCTTTTTGCCTCTTACTAGTCAGGGTGCACGTCGTAGAGCCGTATGCATTGCTAGGAGGGTCTGGGGGCATGCCATCCCAGAAAATAGAAAAATTAGATGTAAAATCCTGCATTCTGATTGCTTTTTGGGTAATAAACATTGCCTAAAAAAATGAGTTTTTTTCTGGGAAGAGATTAATATCTAGAAAAAAATTGGGAACATTTAAGACTATTAAGGGTTACAATGCTGGGGGATAGGGATATTTCTGTGTAGAATTGGACTGTGCACAGAATTACCCTCAATGACTGTAACATAATTATCGGGAAATGGCCACCATATTATTTGAAGATTCTCATCCCCACTGACCAATATCTTTTTTTTATTTTCAGAAATTTTTCCAACCTATTTAATTTTGTGTGAACTAACTGACCATTTTCATACTATTTTATTTTCATGTGTACAACTACATGTATAAATTGAAAAATAAAATCTGCACAACCTCCTCACTATTTAGCTGATAGAACTGAGGTGGATGAGAATCAACAAATTAACTTGATGACACCTAATAAAGGATTAGGAATTTTGAGTGGAAATAACATGAGATTTTATTAATAAATTGTTTTCAATAAAAGCCATCTTCTCCTCTGTCCTCTCGTCCTCATTGTCTGACTCCTCATTGAGATTGTCCATAAAACAGGGACGTCTTTGTCCCTTAGAATTGGTGAATGGCAGAATATGGTTCAAAGTCCTTCACACTGGCTGTATTAAAATGAACCATAAGGATGTCCTTCAGGACACTATTGTGCAAACCGCCAGTCTGTTTTTGTCATTTTCATCACGGAAAAGCCTCTCTCTGCATCAGCAGATGATGCCGGCAATGTAAGAATTAAGTCTATCAGTCCCAAAATGCTCTCGTGTCCCTTCTGAAACCTCATACGCAAATTTTATATAAACTATCTCCTGTGACTTGTCAGTAGCACCATCTGTGATAATTGAAATAAATTTTGCTTCCTTAATAGCAGAAATGATTTTATTTCGAGCTACCTATGCAATGGAATGGTTGAAAACTTCAGCCGCTTTGTCATTACGATATGTGTCTCCGATCTTCAGGCCTTTTTTTTTTTATCTTGAATTCACAGAGCCAGAATGGCTTGCAGTGCTTCACTAGTGAGTGTACATTACAAAAAAGAATTGACATATTATTGACTTGAGCTGAATTAAGGTTTTGCATGATCTTTTCAGCAGGAGTTGTGCCAGACTTGGAACTTTTGGCATCATTGACACTATTAGATCTTTTATGAAAATCGGACATTTCATGAGCATAAGAGTTTTAATCCTGAGATTATCACACCCAGCAACAAAAGCACTAGAGTAGAATTGTTCTCATTTCTAGCGGCTGCCAGATCGGTGTAAAAACTGCACGTCATAACGTTTTTGAGTTTGTTGAAAATCAACCACGGCCGTCCTGTTTTCCATGAATTTGAAAGGTTTTGATCCTCCTCCTATCGTACTCACTTTTCATGTTGATGTTTGTCAACGCCAACCTTCATTTTTTTATTGGGGTTTTGAACCCCTTCCATAAATCGCTACATTCCGTATATCATTTTATTATTTATGAAGCATCAGTATCGGTATAATGTTTGATGTAACTTGTGAAAAATTTATGATCTAAAGTGTTTATGTGACTGGTCACTAGGGGTGTAACGATATACCGAATGACGATACATCACGGTATTTTATTGACCATACGGTACACGGTACAATGGGTGCCCCTTACGATATTGATGACACGATACCAAAAACTGTTAAAATCAATGAAATAAAATAACTTTTTTATTCTTAAATCAAAATTTGTTTAGCTACATAAATATTGTGTGTTTTTTTTTTCAAATATTAGTTTTAATTTTCACAGACGTATGTGGCAAATCCTTAAGAAAAAAAAAATGGTGACACACACAAACGTATACAAAATGTCACAATACTTGTACGTATCGTCACTTGTCTAAAATATCGCAATAAAATATATACGTATCATGAAAAAAATTCTGTATCATTGCACCCGTACTGGTCACGAAGACGCTTTAATGAATGAGTATTTACATGCTATTTCAAGTGTATTTTTGACAGCTCCTACAAACGATGAAGTGATGATTTTACTAGTCCGACTGGCAACAATAAAACGGGAATCGTTAGTCCGACAGACTCTTTTCTAGGCATGGACTAGCAGACAATAGTTAATTTCGAACCCTGCTATATGTCCACATTTTACCAGTTTACTTTAAAAATTATATTTCGGATTGGTGTGGTGGGGAAAAATGCTTTTGCAATTCATGTAAATATCAAGCCGTGCTGCCTCATGCCTGAATAGTCTCCTGCTTTATCATAGATTTTATTTGCATAATTTGTGCTTGTTTTTGCATACAGAGTTGTTTACCTCTCATCGTTCATTTGGCCTCTACATTTTTAATCACAACTTTCTGTTTAGACATAGCTGAACTAGGTTCGTTTGAGAGTTAAATGTGACAAGTTGACTTACGTCTGGAGGTCTGTTTTGGTTTGCATGCATTCACCAAATGGTATAATGTGGCTTGCAATATTAATCATTTTAAAGATTAAGCAATGATAGCTTGGTCGTTTTGCCTACCGGTTGCAAATTGACATTAAGATGAATTCTGAGGACATCCAACCAAATACACTCCTGTTACTTACATGTCTTCTATAGACAATTTCCTTGAAGTCAATGTTAAATCTTCTATGACAGGCAAATAAACAATGTACATTCAAAATGATTAAGTTAAATTGTACACATTTTCAGCTGTCAGATGCAGTTTAGTTTGACAAAAAGCAGTAAGCAGTTTTCATTTCTGAACATTTCAATGGTTCATGTTGTTGACATGCCAAGGAATGGTTCATGTTGGTGACATGGCAGATGAATGGTTCATGTTGTTGACATGCCAGAGGAATGGTACATGTTGTTGACATGCCAGAGGAATGGGTCATGTTGTTGACATGACAGATGAATGGTTCATATTGTTGACATGTCAGAGAAATAGTTCATGTTGTTGACATGTCAGAGAAATGGTTTATGTTGTTGACATGCCAGAGGAATGGTTCATGTTGTTGACATGCCAGAGGAATGGTTCATGTTGTTGACATGCCAGAGGAATGGTTCATGTTGTTGACATACCAGAGGAATGGTTCATGTTTTTGACATGCCAGAGGAATGGTTTATTTTGTTGATATGCCAGAGGAATGGTTCATATTGTTGACATGCCAGAAGAATGGTTCATGTTGGTGACATGTCAGGGGAATGGTTCATGTTGTTGACATGTCAGGGGAATGGTTCATGTTGTTGACATGCCAAGGAATGGTTCATGTTGGTGACATGGCAGATGAATGGTTCATGTTGTTGACATGCCAGAGGAATGGTACATGTTGTTGACATGCCAGAGGAATGGGTCATGTTGTTGACATGACAGATAAATGGTTCATGTTGTTGACATGTCAGAGAAATAGTTCATGTTGTTGACATGTCAGAGAAATGGTTTATGTTGTTGACATGCCAGAGGAATGGTTCATGTTGTTGACATGCCAGAGGAATGGTTCATGTTGTTGACATGCCA